>KZ538497.1:8298-66275 GCA_000934665.2 Catajapyx aquilonaris | reverse complement strand
CACCCCCTCAACACCCCCCTTTTTCACGGCTAAGGAGTGAAGATTTCCCCCCCACCCATTCCAAACTTCCCACTAAGTCATTTCGAGAAAAAAAAAAATAAGCGAGAGAAAAAAAAAGAAGTTTCTAACTAACTATAGTAGCAATTTTCTATTCAAACGGTAATTATTTTTAAGTTATTGTTAATCACGCTGACTGCTGATTGTTGAGGCTAGCAACCAGCTGGCATCTCCACAGCACTGACAGGTTTTGTGATCTGGGGATGACTGCTGGAGAGTTTGAAAAGGCCCCAGTCGGCGGATAGATGTATCCGGAAATGAAGAGGCGCACTTTCCGGAAATGCAAGGCAAACACGGATCCGGAGTCCACACCAAACAAGAGCCCTGTTTGCTCAGCATCAGCTTCACTTCCCTTCAAAACCCAACCTTTGGGATTACGACCCGGGAAAAAAAAAGAGTTGGCCATTTATATACAGAAAGAACAATGGGGGATTAGTAACTCATTGGGTTGGCAGCCTGACCGCCGAAAAAATATATGCGGAATAAATATAGCCTGCCCCCCCTCCTCTTCCTATAAAAGGTTTAATGGTAGCGTACCATGGGAGAGGAATCGCGATTTTATAGCCCTTCACTCGTCCCTCTAATAGATTTTTAAACGCCGATAGCCGCCCGAGCCCTTCACTTTTAATACAGCAACAACCCTGGGTTATTAGCATATCAAGCTTCAATTTGGGGAGAGCTTACACCCTCGCACTTTTACAGCTAACGACAGGTTTATTTTTTCCCCCCCTCGGGCACACGATATACTTCCCGTTCTATATGGAAGGTAATGGTTCACACAATAAGCTATGGAGTGTTCATGTACAGGGTGTTTCATGCGCATTTCTTTGACCTGAATATAGGAGCAAGAGATACATCAAGGTTCATCCGCAGATACAATATTTGTCCTGAAGCATTTATCACCAGGCTGTGCTTCTCCTGGTATAATAACAGCAAGGGATGATTCCTGTGGGAGTGAAGAGGGAAAGGGGGAGTAACAGAGTGGAAGGAGCAGTGGGAATGGCAGTTGACATTTCACGACGCTTTTGGTGTGAAAGGCATAACTTGGAGGCAAACACTAGGGGCAAGAATATAAGGATGTGACGTCATGACAGCCCCCACTCCAACAACCCCCCCTCCCAAATTCACTGCAAAAAGACCCTCTCACCCTCCACTGAATTATTCCCTACGAGGGAAAAGGTGTGCTTAATTGCTGCTGCTCTTCATTCCAGCCGTAAACAAACATCTGACACTGACATTTTCTCACACACTTTTTGGCCACGAAAAATACACGACGAAGCATATGCAAATTGGCTCGCATTGTTATTACGACAATGCTGGAGTCAATTATAAGTAATTCTTGAGACACAACCGATTTTCGAAATTCACAATAAAAATAAATCAGCAAAATTAGGTCCATATTTGGCTGATACTTTCACGTAAGCAGCAACTATGATTAATGACTGTCGCAGAGTTTTGATGCAGTGTTGCCAAACTTTCAAACCCTATCCTCTCTCTCTCTCTTTTTTATCCTGGGGAGTGTTTAGGATTCGGAAGAGATATGTGTCCTCTTGCCATGAGGCTCAGGTTCCGGCGGGCCTAGCGTATCGAGGGCGAATCAGCCGTAATTCGATTACGGAGCCATTTCCGGGAGGCCCAGCACATCCCCCCCTCCCAACTACCCCCTATCACAACCATCCCCCCCCCCTTGCGTTTTTGTTATAAAAAAGAGGAGAAAAAAAATCCCTGGAGCGTTCCCCTGCTTTTCACTTGCATGGCCATCCTTGTACCCCATTGCCCCTTTTCCTCTAGCCCTATTACCTCCTGGTTCAAGCCCTCACTTAATAATCCACCTGATGTAAAATAAATTGTTTAAAAAAAATCAGGGATCATGTCAACTTCATTTTTTGGCAATTCAGTGTGAATCTGGGGGAATTGGAGGTGAATTGACAGGTTCACTTATAAAATTGGGGGAATTTTTATACCATGTGGACTACTGAAAATATAAAAAGTGCACATTATGTAAAGACTCTCTGGGAACAAGATGTGAAATAAACTGGATTGGATTCGGATATTATTTTCATGAAAAGGCTGCAGAGAGCATAAAAGAATCCACTATTTGCGCAGTACTGATTATTTTTGGCTCCTTGTGACTGAACGAATCTGCCAATCGCTTCCAATTCGCTGGTTCGCAGTTATGAAACGTAGTTCCTTTAATTGGTAGTACTTGATGGCCCTCCGGTCTCAGTAATTGGAAAGGAAAAAAAAGTTTTGCGTCGCACTTGTAACATTAGGTGACAAGCTCTTGTTTTCCGGGCCTCTGAAGAAATGGACTCGCATTAAGAGAAAGGGGGGGTCCAACAAATTTCGTCGTCTCCTTCTCCGACTCAAGTAGTCCAAGGGACGTTGCTTGGGTGTTGCCAGCTGGCAGGCTAATTGGCGAGAGTAATCTGTGCGTCTGGTAACCCCCCCTACTTCTCTCTTTTTTCCCCCCCACCCACACCCCATCCCCTCCCGTCTCTTTTCTCCCAAAAACCAAACCAGCGCAGCCACAGCCCCGCAAAACGTGTTGCCGCAGTTAGCTGCGGATTTATTTCCCCGAAAGCGGAGGACTAATTCCGGACGTGACTGGCGACCGGAACCGAACTATGGCTACGAGCAAGAGTGCAAGAAGAAAATTCAACCCCCCTCCCCAACTTCTCCCTGACCCCTCCCAAACCCCCTTTCCTACCCAACACCTTCTCAACTCGGCAACAAATGCTTCCATGTCCAGACTCCAGATGAAAAAGGGAAAGGAAGAAAGAAAGAAAGAAAGAAAAAAATATCACAAATGAACAAAGTCGTGAGAAACCATCCTGATCGTCAGGGCTGCCAATATTATAAGATAACCCACACTTTTTTTCATAATGGGGTCTGAAATCTGTACACAAAATAGCTCAACCCATACATTCCGCCACTTTTCAGCACCAAAATGCCATTCCTCGATAAATTATCACGGGTTTAAAAGCCACTTTCAAATTGGCGGGAAACATGAGGGCGTGGCCTAAAGGGCGCATTCCCACTCCTGCCTAACCACAGTGACGTCATCAAACCACTGCACCTCCTCTATAGGCGGTCGTTCGATTCTGTTGTTAGGCCCGCCAACAAAGCAAACAAAGCAGCCAGGGTACGTTCCTGCCTCTGCACCGATCTGTTTGGAGTTCAGCCACAGTGACGTCACAGTACCGTATAATTAATATGATTTATGATCGATCATAGCTCGAAAACTAATAGAAATTTCTTCAAACAAAAAGCACAAAAATTTATTTAAAAAACTTTAAAATATATTGGTTTTAAAAATGTAGGCTAAGGACCCCCAACACTTTGTAAGTGGTAATTTTCGGACAAGGTGGGACAAGTGTGTTGGAACTGACACCGAAGCAGATCGTCTCAGAAATAACGTCGCAATTAATTCGGCCGTTAATCCTCCTTGGGAAATGAAGAGACCTTTAGAAAGAGGTGCCCTCCTTCTCTAGGGTAGGAGGAGCCAAAATTCCTGCCCCCGCGAGAAAGGGATTTGTGACTCTAACTGCCGGGCCATTTGTTTCTGTGGGTGGGTTTTTGGGGGTGGATGGGGGTGAGCAGATTGGCCTTTATTTGACTGCAGAGATAGGGGGATTGTAAGTGCAGTACGTTTAGTGCGGCGGCAATTAGAGGCGCTGGTCCTGCCGCAAAGCCTTTCCGCGTACAGACTCAATTACGCCACCTCAGTTTATGTCGCAACAGCTGCGCCGAATTATAGTCTCGGGGCATCTCTCTCTTTTTCGACATCACCTTCCCAACACCCCCCCACCCGGATCTTGTTATCCCCGGATATTTCTTCCCGGCTCGCTGAACCTAATGCCGATCGTTATATCTGCTCTAGCTCCCTCTAATTACTCATTTTTGTGTCGCGGGTGAAGAGAAGAAAAAAACAGGAAAAAAAACAGAGAGATGTTAAGCACACAATGAAACCGTCCCATGCGTAATAGGACTTGCTTTATGCGGCCCTAGAGCTTGTTATTGCTCTCAGGTCTTATATTTTTGCTGCATGTGTCTGATAGATTTACAGTCCTTTGTAGAGTTCAACATGATATTCCTCCCAGTATCGGGGATGTCCAAAAAAGCACATGGCCTGACCTGTCTCAACAACTTTCCTGGCATTTTCTCACACCCTGTGCAAACCCAATGCATGTCCCACACCCAGTTCATATAGATCTAAGACGTGACTTGTAAAAGATAGTGGAGGTGTATCCGAAGAGAAAAATTGTGTAAGCTCTGCAGATGGCTGCAGGAGAGAGGCAATTATTTTGAGGGGGGGGGGGGCAGTGGCAGAAGGCAAAAAAGGAGATTTTTGGGTGGGGGTGCTGGGCCTGCTGTGTAGAGAAAAAGACAGACAGCGACAGGATAGAGTGAGGCTGAGAAAATTCCGGACACGCGTGTTTCCTTCCAGTCCAGTGCGCCTGAAAAGCCGCCGCCGCAGATTCTTCTCTCTCTCTCCCCGAGAGTCTCTCCGGAGAAGCTTTCTTCAAAGCCAGCTTCCAAAAATGGCAACACTGCATCCAACCCTCTCTTTTTTGGGGTGGAGAAATTTTATTTCTAAAGCACCTCCACACACTCTTCATGTCTACATCCAGCACTTCCCACTCAGCAGGGGGCTCCCATTCATTATTCGCACTCACTTCTGCCTACAATCCGACCAATCCTGCCAACTGGAGGGCGGAAATTTTGCAAAGTGCTCCTATATCGCCAAATACATGCAGCGATAGATCGTGTTGCCATTACATTGTTGCAGTTCACAATAGGAGAGCGGAAGGTGTTGAAAATGGTAGGGAAATTATTCCGAGGGCATGGAGGTTGATGAGTGGAGAGCAGGAAGGGAATAAGTGGGTTTATTTAAGGGCGTAATTCGGTTAGTAGGCCGGCATGTCCCCCGCGGGAGGCTTGTGCGCCACCTCAGGCGTGGGTAGCGTCCATCGGCGTCAAGTGGCGTCCTTTACCTCCATCTGGTGGGACCTCTCTGTCAAAACAGGCCGGGGGCTGCCCCTACTAAGCCCTTGAGCCGACCATATATCCCACAGGTAAAGATCCCGTCATGGCACCCATTTTATTTCGTACCATCTCCCTTTGTGCCCCCCATCCCATGTCCTAAGCCTGACTATTGCGCGCGCACAATTTATAGCCGCCTGTGGTCTAATCACTCACTCCATTCTGCCTGGAACCAATAGCGATGCGTCAAGGCCATAAGACACCTGAATGTAACAATGGCACGAATGCCCTACGACCTTACACCTTGAGAAAGTTAATTTTGAAGATTTTGTAAGGTTTTAATAATCAATATCTTTGGACGAGGCAGCCGTGTCACGACCTGGAGCCAATCAGAAGCCACAACCGGATGCTGTGCCGAAGAAAAGTCGGGAAAGGCATTGTCATCTTTGCAATAATAACCCACTGACTTGTTATTATTAGAGCTCGTTTACAATAGAGCACTGCTAATAGAAATCCGAAGAATATAGTAGACTCTCTATTATTGTAATTTTTGCCGGTTGTGTATGAATGTGGCTTCTATTGTTATTAAGATCATTAGCTGTTTGCGTTTCTCCTGCATGTCATTTTCCCAAGGGCTGGCTTCAAATATTGGATGTGCGGCCGACACTTGGAAACACCCTGTACCAAAAGAAAGGGCTGGCAACATTGTCGTTTATTGCGAGCCTTTCGTCCCTCCGACTATTTCCTCTTTTTTTCCGTCTCCTTCTTGTGGGCACCCCCAAAAAATAGAGAAGGCGCCAAGTTTGGCAAAAGGGCATCCGGGATAATGCGGTGGGAAAGGAGTAGTTGCCAGGTGCGCGGCGCAATTCCCCGTCCAATCGGCGTAAAAAGGGTCGGCTCAGCATCACCCCCACCCCCCTCTACACAAGTACCCACCCCACCCTGTTCTGACCCCCCCTCAAAACTCTTTCGGACAGCTCTTTGCCTTCAAGGTTTTCAAACCGTCACTTTCGCGACACACTCGGTTTCTTTTTAGAACCTGAAGAATATTACTCACAACTTGTGACATTCGCCTATAAGTTATTACTCACTCACCAGGATGGTGCAATAATAATGGATTATTTACGAGGGAGAGAAAAAAAATTGTAATTGTTCATGTTAGCGAAATGTTTGACTTTTGAGCCTCCAGCTATTACTGACACAACAATAGCCGTTCTAACCGCGGAGAAACAAAACGTGCCTCGCTGGCTGCCTGCTGCCATTGTCCAAAGTTGGCCACCCAGGTCAGAGTGTCAACCTTGAGGTGAAGCAGCACAGCAGGGGCCATGCAACACTAACACAACACACTCTCTCCCAGCAGTTCTATCCGCATTGAGGCTATAACAGTAGACACACCCTCCCCCCAAAAAAGGGCAGCAGGGCTAGGCCCTAATCGTAAAAGGGGTCTGCACTAGTAGGTAGTCCGGCAGAGCAATGAGCCCTAGGGTGGGCCAAACCCCCTGGACTTCTCCGAAATAAGAAAAGACTGCTCCAATTTCACCCCTTTGCAGAGAGAGCCCGCCTCGGCTGATGCGTCACCATCTTGATGGACAAAATATGACCGCGTTTCTCATCCAATTACTAGCCCACACAAAAAAGAAAGCTCCCTGATTGCATCGGATTCATGATTGGACCGCCAGGTAACAATGACGCTCATTTGCGGGTTGCCGTGTGCGTCTAGATTCCTCAGGGACCGAATGACCTATAAGAAATAGCCCTGCAGATAGGCTTCTTGTTTTGTGTGTGGGGGGATGCAGCAGCAGTCAACAGGCAAAGAGATGGTGTGAGAAGACGTAAAGTGTAGTGGTGAAGCGGGTGGGATGAGTCCCCAGCGAACCACTCTCCAGAGCAGGTCGTACTCTGTCTGCAGCATCCGATGGAAACATGCCTTTTATTGCCTTCAACCCAGTCCGAGAGACAGGAGCAGCCCGTTATATAATGCAAGGATCTGATCGGCCATCCGTGGCCAGTTCCGACTCTCCTTTTTCTCCTTCATTCACCTTCAAGGAGTTCTTCCCTTGTGTGTCTGATGTGTAGAGCAGGGATTCACTATTCTTCTTTCGTTTCCTTTTTTTTCTTATCCGGGAATTGCTGCAACAGGCTATGGGGCTCACACATATTGATTCCTCTTGACGCCTATAACAACTCGATTTGGCGCCGAGTGTCCGACTGTCTGTCGCTTTTCAATACAATGAACCCTTTTTTTGTATCCTCTCAAGTATTTTTTTTTGTAAAAAAATGTGCTGTCGAACAAGGAAGCGTCGTATTAGCCTTTGACACAAGTAAAACGTGTTATTAGCTAAACATTATTTTTAAAAATAAATGGTTGAATTTTTCCCTGCAATCACAGTGTGCGACTTGAGCTAAAATCCGCGGGTAAGATTCAGTAACATGCTTTAACTTTTCTGCTGGCTCCACAGGTCGCACGCTTTGGCAGCAAAGTGACAACGCACAGGCGCGAATATCGGATTACACTCGCTAATTGCATTTGCTAATCCGGTTATGAAAGATCCATCGCGCTCTAAAATTTTCCGGCCGCTCTTTTGCAAGAATTTTCCAGCAGCCCAACTTTTAGACTCGGTGCATTTTCCGAGCGAATTCGGGAAACCTTTTTGCGGAGGAAAAATAGAGAGAGTGATGTTGTGTGCAGGGGGCCGATCTAGGGGCGGACACGGCCATCGTTGTCCCTTAGGCCAAATCCTCTTTCGCCCCTGATTTTCCGCCCCGTCGACTGCCGCCCCCCCTCTGCATTTCCGCCCCGCTGGACCCGGATTTATCGGCCCCTGAAACCAAACTGCGACTACATTCCTCACGTGTGTTCCGCCATATCTTTAAAACCCGCACTGCACTTGGCCCAATCTACGAAACAGGGCCTGTGACGTAATGTTCGGTTATTTGCGGCCTCAACAATAGTGGTTCATGAGCAGGGCCCCGCGACTTTTTCTCAGCCCGTTTCTTTTGTTGTGGTGTGTCTAATGGGAGGTGTCCCCTAGGGTGTAATATAAGGCGTGCGGCACGGTTGTAGTTTCACAGGCTTTAGAGAGCAACTCGGGAGGAAATGTGGGACGTTGCAGAAATCGGAGGAAATATGGGGTTTGCAAGGAGGTTTTGCACAGGCGAAATTAGTGTTGGAGTTATATCAAAGACATTCTTTTTTAAAAAAATTGATGCAAAAATTCGTGAGAAAATAAAAGGCACTCAGCCAACCCTCCGTCCCAGCAGGATTAGATTATGAATTTAATTTAGATCCATTTGCGTTTTTTGAAAGGTCGCACACTGCTGGTTCGACTGTCAATAAATGTGTAGAACATGCAGTGTCGGCCAGACTATCATGAACGATTCCACAATTTTGAGGCCAGCAGGAGATTTCGCGTCTCCCCCTCCACAATCATTTTGCAAAAATATGACCCACCAAGGAGAAAAGGGAAACTAATCTGTGTCCCTATCAATCACTGTCTGCGGAAAAGGTGTGTATCCAGGGCCCCCTTTTTTTGCTGCAGAGAGTGACAGTTCCATTGTAGGGCAATATCGGCGTGAGCAATCCAACCCAGGGGTGATAGTTAGGATAATGAGCTCCAATCTACGCCTCTCCCTCTTTTCACATGGAAACTAGGCTTCTGGCTCATATGTGCTGCACCTGCTCAAACTTTACCTCCCACTTCTCTCACACCCCCCTACCTCTGTCAAAGGCCCCCTTTTTTCGACCCCCCCTCGCAATCCTCTTTCCGTACGCTGTCATCAAATTGGACTCGGGCTCAACTTTTCCAACGCACTCAAAAATCTCGCCCCCCCCCCCCCTCCCAATGCAGTCAGGATGACAATCACCTTTTTTTATACATTTTTGGGGGAGAGAGGAAAGGCTTGGATTCGCTTTGCGTCGTCGTCCAACAATGGTTATTAATTCAACTTTTTTCTAGCAGCCAACTCCGGCGGTACTTTCGAAGTGAAGGTGAAACTAGGTCGGGGAGCTCGGGTCGAAAAGTCGCGTGCTTTTAATTCAGTAGTTGCAGTGTTCAGGTGTAATAGTAGTCCAAATGTACTACTGGTTGAAAGGGAGAGAGAGGAGGAAAAAAAAAGTTTGGCTCTCACTGCTATCATGTAAACTGGCATGCTTCCAAATCAGAGAGTGTCCCCTCCGTTATGCTGTAGTTTTTGTTTAGCTTCCAGCAAAAATTTTGGCCAAAAAATCCACTCACCTGGATGATACGATAAGTAATGACTTTTTTAAATAAATTATTGCGAATTCACTAGCCAGGTGATCGCAGGAGAGAATGATAGAGTTTAGGCTCTGTACAATAATCTTCTTGATATTCTGATCCGAACTTCAGAAGCATCCGAATATAATTATTACACATGCATTTTATGCAGGCAACATCGCTTCATTCAAACTACTGCGAATCCTGAGAGCGGAGACTACTTATACTGAAGTAATTTCCCCGTCGTCAGTCAATCTCCTATTGGTATGTATCAAACTCCAACCATTCAGAAAACCAATCAGCATGCTGATACCTTATTTTGCCAGCTTCACTTCCGCTGTGAATATTTATCAACGCCAAATCAACCTTTGACAGCACAAATCGCGGATAACACCTCACCTGAATACCTGCGAAAAAATTTGTTCAAAGAAATTTCTTAAATATTATTTCTTTAGCGGAATATTGTACACGATGGTTATACATCAATTTTTGCTGATTTTAGGAGCGTTAACTTAAGCTATTTTTTCCCTACCCCAATAATGAGGGCAGTGTTTTAATTGGACGGTTTTTGCACCAATGGCAGCGGTTGGTAATCAAAGGATGTGCACTCCTGTCCCTGGAGGGCATCTAGGGCGAGGAAACTCGATCGGAGTTGATTTCCTCGCAGACGGTGATCCCTTTACGAGTCCTGGATTCGCAACAGGAGTGTGTGAGGAATGAAGAGGAATCTCAACAAGACATGTGGAAAGGAACTCTTGTCTTCTCTTCCTCTTCTACCTTTACCACTGTGTAACCCTCTCTCCCTTGCACCTCATTCCTTCAGAATCGATCGGACTTGACGGCTGATGCGGATAAAAATCTTTCTTTTTTTCACCCCCCCTTACGCATTCCGTCCCTCAGTCGCTTCCATAATAACCATCTGATTTAAATTCACTCCTCCGTCGCCTTTTCACTCCTGGTCTCCTCCATCTCGGCCAATTCCCACCTACTTTTTCCATGGAGTTACTGGGGCCAGATATTCAGTTACCCATTTGCAGGAGAATTTTCATCGGGTTTCCCAGAGTTATTGTGTTTGTTCTCAGATTGAGCCAATTTTGACTCAAATGTATGGGGATTAATGAGGTGTTTTGACACCTGTGGTCTGTGGCCATTAGTCCAGAGCTTTTTTTCCACGTGATAAATGGGGCTCGACTTCCTTACTGCAAAGTATCTGTACCGCAACGCACGTAAAAGCAAAACCTGTAACTTATTGGCAGTAAAACTAGTGCTCAAACTTTTTCAAACTGTTCATCCGGAAGTTGTCAAACTTTGCAACGCTTTTTTTTTACTGTCCCCGGCAAGGTTTCTTTTTAAATATGGCGGTAATAAACAACATTACGAGTCACGCCGCATTGTGCTCCACTTCTGGCCCAATTACTCGGGTCCTAAACGTCAAAACGGCGCGTGTCAAACCCACTGTAAATCAGAAGGTAAAAGAATAGTGTTTTGGAAAGTGTCTTTTTTATTTGAGAAGAGGCGTGTACACGAAGAAGAAGAAGAGGGCAGGTGACCAAAAGAGGAAGAGAAGGAGGGAGAGCAGAGGGAGAGGGAAGAAGAGGACGGAGGAGGATGCGGATGATGTGGATGCTGAGGATGCTGAGGATGTGAAGAAGGAGCAGTCCGTCGGCTCCAGACGGAATCTGGCGCAGTGGTTCTGGATGACTGATCCAGCTGCTCTTCTCGTGTATTCGGAGACGAAATCTGCAGCCTCTGGACCACAGTCCTGCATGATCCTTCGGTTGCTGCAGGCCACCAGCTCGCTGTATGCGCTGGAAAAATTTAAAACGGGGCGGGAAAAAATCCGCAATGGACCACCAAGACATATATCCAGGAAAATGTACGTAAGCATCAAATATTTTGTTCAGACGAAAAAGTGGTGTTGAGGCCAGAAGAATAATATATTTTCAAAATTCTGCATGAAAGTGGGTTGTACATACCCGCACCCACACAAATGTAAGTGAACACGGATGGATGGAAGTGCGGGCCCATTTGCGGCGAATTTGTGATGCTACACCTGCTGCTAATTAACATGCCTCTGCTATACTCCGAAGCAAAATTGTGGCACTCACTAATTACCAGTTTCTCATGACCTCCCCCCCCCCCCCCAAAAAATATGATTTTTTTTTCGGGACTTGAAAATGTAGCTAAACATGCCAAAGACTTTAACCTGTACTCTGAGCTTTGGAGCCAACTTTATGAGCTCTGTTTATTAGCAGTACTGTACTGCGGTGTAATGTCCGGTCAGTATAATTAATTAATCAGGAGCATTGCCGTAACCCAATTCCCTGCATATGGCAGAGGCCCAACCATCCATCCTTCTGATGCCAGATGCACTGACGTACATTTTTGAAGCAAACATATTTATGAACACATGACATATGATGAACAGTTCATGTCACTGGCTTTAACAGATGAAAGTCATGGCTTTTGCAAGTTGTGTACAATACCAAACGATTAATATGATTCTCATTTAACCGAGAGAGTATAAAAGTCATGTTCTGATTTTGTTTATTTTTATGCGATCGACACGATTCCATTGGAATAAGGTTAATTGTTTTCCCATTGGCAGCCTGCTTTTCTGCTACACTTTTTTTAAAAAAAATTGGCAGGTATGTATGGCAGGTCTAGGAGGGATGTCACTAGTATTTACAAAGGTGGAGTATAGGACGCCTGTACAGATAAAGCTCGCCTAATTTTATTGTGCGAGGGCTGGGGAAAAAAAATCGATGTGTCAAACCCTGTACGCTTTAAACCTGGCAGAATCATCCCGTGCATGCAAAGCTGTCACAAAGTGACAAGTTATCACTGTGCACTCCACTGTGCTACACACATCAAAATCATCATAATTCCCCAGAGAGAGGTACACAACTCCGCCGGAAACTCCAACAGGTTTCAAATTGGCAATTACATGCAAGTACTACTTTAAGTTCGGTGTCCTTCATGCCAAAAGTTGTGTCCTTACCAGCATGATCTCCATGCAGTTTCTGCGTCCTCTGCGTCCTCCATGTGACGCACTATGCGCAGGTAATGTCTCCCGCACTTGTGCAAATCCGTGGACGCGTTTCGGAAGCAGCCCACGTGTTGCAGGAAACCTTCAAAAAAAGCAAGAATGGTCCAAGTCCAACCCTCTCTTTTTATGTATCAAGGGAGCCCAGAAAAACACTAATGGGACACCACCCACAAACACAGGGTTCACTAAAAAAATAGCCTTTATCCCTTCGTTCCCTGCTGCTGCCACTCGTTATATAGGTTGGGTCCCCTACAATTTATTAATTAGGTACTACCACGCTAATTACCGGCAAGAGCAACGCTTCACATGGCTTCACTTGATGCCCTCGCTTCTCCCTGAAGCCATGTTAAGTACACGTTACACACACAAAAAAAGGGTTGGCTTTTGTCACAAGGAATAGAATGTCACTCACTGTCTATTATTTTCTGATCAAACTTTTGCCTTTTGTGCGATGGATGCTGGGGGGTGGAAAAGCAGTGGTGTTTTTACAGGAATAACAATTAAGTTAGCGCATGTTTTGTTCAGAGGGGCGCTTGTCCTTATTTTGACTTTTGCGGTAGTAGTCAAAATTACAGCAAAGAATAATTTTAGCCAGTTATACGTTCAAAAAAAATTTGTGTTACTACCACAAGTGCAAGTTGTACAATCAAACTTCAAAATATGAGAATTTTTCAAATCATTCCAATGTGCCCTTCGTGTCTTCAAAAGTGAGTTTTTGCCAGTATCTTTCCGCACAGTACAACAATATGACTTGTTACCGTGCAGCTGATGTACAAAAGTGATTAGAGGAGCTTGTCATCCGTGAGAGTAAATAAGGGCGACCCTGAATTTGATCGACACCAAATAAACTAACGATGTGTGAAATTAACTTTTAATGCTACTGACCCGAAAAATTACTGCGCAGTTAATGAATTAAGAGGTAAATGCCACCGTGCAATCATAATCAGTGTGTAATTATTGACGTTTACATTATTGTAGCTGGCGTTGACAGGCTAGCTGCGCAGATTTAGTGCGCGTAGGTTGCATGCGCAGAACATGTGCGCAAATGGTTAATGCAACGTCGTGTACTCCTTTTGGTTAAACCAGCTGTTTGAATTCGTGACGAGCTTGTGTTTTTCTTCCTCCTGTTATTCATTCATCAAGTCCCAGGGGGTGGAAGGGTCCGTAAGAGATCAATAGACATTGACACGAATGTGGACCGGGAGAAAGGACTACTCCTCAGGACTTATACAGAGAGGTTGAGTGGAGGGTGTCCTTGTGCAGGTCGATGGGGAAAGAGTGGCAAGAGAGACTCACTGGCTCGGAAAGGTCCCTGTTGACACAGGTCCTCGATGACGTCGAGAGTGCTGCCGATGATGTGCTGATATTTCTTGCGCTGCTTCGGCGAGAAGCATCGGCGCACGAACGACTCCACGCAGTCGATGCCTCCTCTCAGAGTCCTGCATATGACGCACACTTGTCAACTACATGCAACTTAGTCTCCCCCAAAAAATGTTTCGGACAGTACATGACAACAGTTTGTCCGAAACATTTTTTTGGAGGGGAATAGCAGCCAATGTTTTGAAGTCACCCTGTACATGCACAATATTATTCGGGGCAACAATTCTCTTTTCTCTTTCTCCTTCTCTCTCTCGAACTCGGCTCCTCATCGCTCCCGAAATCCAGAGGCAAATGAGACGGAGGAAATTAATGCGCCTTTTGTTCCTCTGATTAATCGCTAGGGGGTCCCACTTCCTAATGAAGATCGATAGTGCGCCTTTCCTAATGCCCAACTCCTAGGGCTCCCCAAATCTCAAAAATATATCCTTTCATGAGGGAGAGACATCATCTCTATAATATCCTTTTCTGTCCTACTCCTCTAGGTCCAACTTGGGGATAAAAGGTTGGGCGGAGGAATCTAACACACATTGAAAATGGAGGTCAAAGGTCACTGGTGAAGTGCAACTAATCCTTCTTTTGAAAGCTGTTAAAGGGCATAGGTGGCAAGCCCCTATTGTATGATGCCCGAAAAAGCAAGGGTAATGAGACCGTTTGGCATTATCTGGCTTGCACACAAGAGCACTTGTCTACTAAATCATGGACGGCTTAAAGCGATTCTTATTATTATTAGCACAAGGCTCGATTATTTGAACGGCTTTCATGGGAGTATAAGTGGCAATGGACGAATAATAAATAAGCGGGGGGGAGATGAGGTGTAAGTACCTGTGAATTATTCTGGTTTCGATACGAAGGGGGGGGCGGGAAGGGTTTCCTTGGCATCCCGCGACTTGCAAAATGCTGAATTATTCAAGAATAGTTATGGATTTTACTCTCAGGAGTAGCATTATCGCGGGTTTGCAGCCGGAATGGAAAATAGTGCACCAGGGAAAGAAGGATATGTGCGAACTTTGGCTCCAAAACTCTCGTTACAATTATTACCGTTTTGAACCCGCCCGCCCAAAACTGACAAAGTTTGCTCGGGGATGCTTTGCCAGGAAACATTTTCAAGCTAGAAAAGCAAGCTTTCAACAATAAACAACACAGTGATCCTTTTTTTGGCAACCCCTGTGAATGAAGCTGACCTCTGGCTACAAAAAAAGGGGGCTATAACTTCCTGTCCTGCTGTTCAGAGTAATGTACACATAGTCCCCGGTTTTTTTTGTAGCCTTTTGGACCATCCATCTTGAGTCCAGATGATGGCATCGGGATGGGTCCAGATCCCTCCTCCCAAACTGTGAACCCGAGTGCTGTCGACACTTATCCCGGATCAAATCTCCATCTCTCATTTGCCCCCCACATCGTAATACCATGGGTCCTTGTGTTCCTCCAGATCAAAACAACTCTTTCTCGTCGGACCACCTAACTACAACCTGACAAATAACTGGTGGCAAACTCTGATTAATGGTCCGGCACAACGGATAAACTTCATGTCCGCCGCATTTTCTTGTCAGAGCAAGACATGTGCTACAATTTGGTGTCTGGTAAGAAATTGTACGCTGTACTATTAGGCGGAAGGATTTTCCTTTGGACACGGCAAGCTTGAAATCCTACAAAAATTTGGGACAGGTTCTGCAGGCACGAAACCCGCTCTGCATGATCGTGTTCCCTATATACACATAACCACACCATGTCCACATTAGTAGGATAAGTGGCCCCTTCCAAATTTTTCTGAGCGTGTATGCACTGCAGGCATGACAATGTGCTGCAGTAATGAACCTATTCCGGAAATCCAATATACCGTTAATGGGGCGTTGAGAATCGGTGATGTATTCCTGAACATTCTTCAAGGCAGCCCCATCAGATGAGAACTATGCAAAGTTCGAGAGACTTTGAAAGCCTTTTTTTCCCTATAGGATTATAATTATTACAATGTGATCATACCCGCAGACAGTGTCGAGCTCCTCTTCGGAGGCTGCAAAGGCCAGCTTCTGGTCGGATGTGAGAGCATGCAGCTCTCTCATGCAGCCCAGGAGTCTGTTCTTGGCGCAGGTGTTTTCCTTCGTTGAAGAGACAGAAGTCTCCTGGCCCTCTACCATACCGCTGCCACATACTGAGAAGATAAAGATGACAAAATGTACAGGGTGTCAAAAGAGATTGATTTTTTTCTCATTATATCAAAGTGTTGGATTTGATTTGGGCACGCAAATAGCTCAACCATACATGTCAACAAGCATTCCATACTCAATGTCATTCTTCGAGAAATTATCGTGGGTTTAAAAGTCACTCTCAAATTGGCGGGAACAAAGTGGGCGTGGCCTAAAGGGCGCATTCCTGCTCCTGCCTAACGGCAGTGACGTCATCAGACCGAATCACCTGCTCTACTGGCGGTCGTTAGATTCGGTTGGTAGGCGTGCCAACAAAGCAAATAAACAAAGGAACAAAGCAGGGTGCGTTCCTACCTCTGCACCGATCTGTTGAGCCACAGTGACGTCATAGCTCGAAAACGAATACGTATTTCTTCAAGCAAAAAGCACCAAAATTCATTTAAAAATCAGCACTGTTTTTTTTGCATGGGTTTGCAAAATGTAGGCTATAGGACCTATCGTACTCTTCCAGCGGGTCAATTTTGCAGCTCCTCAGAATTCATCGCAAACGCAGTCAATAACATATCTCTTGCATAACCGATTTCGTCAAGGTAATGTCTACAAATTGCCCCCCCCCCCCCCCNCAAAAGGAAGAATGTAGTGCGCGTCAAGAATTCGCAGATGGGCTATATTGTATAGGTCTGGGCCCACTATTGTTCCGGACATTCCGAGGCGATTGTGTGCTTCCGGATAACAAAAAAAAGGAGAGAGAGAAAGGAGCAGTAAGAGAAAAGGGGGGGGGGTGTAATGCAGTTGGTGTGTGTAGAAAGAACAAGAGAAGGAAGAATGAATGCGAGTGGTGGTCTCTTGGAAAGGCAGACGAGATGTACTACTACGCAGGTTGTAAGAGCACTAATTCCCGCATAGGCTCGTATAGGGAGACTCCATAAGGGCTGGGGAAAGCCATCCAGGTGTCCGGGCAAGAGGGCATGGCCCCTCTTTACGACCCTGGGCGAGCACTCGTAAAACTCAGACATACCTGCCTGATGCACACACGGGCCCCAGGAAATTAAAATGCAAAAAAAAACTTAAATTATTCATTTCTTGCGCTTAGTTTCGCTCTACCGTCCTTCTCCTGCGGCTCCTTTTCGTCGCTTCCACAGAAGGAAAGAATAGGGAATGACATGCTGGGGGAAGAAGGAGAACATTGGACGAGGACCATTCAGACGGGCGCGAATTGGTCAATACCCGCAGGCCCTGGAGATGTTGTGGTCATTCGCAGGACACTGAACAGGTCAACTATTCGCATTTATTTTAGGTTGGCTTCACTGGCACCTTATTCTATTTTAGTCCCATAAAAGTCATTTTTCATATTCATTTTTTATTGAATGGCTGCGTTTCGCAAACCGGGTTTTTTTTGACAGTCGAGTGCGATGAAACTTTTGCAATAACCGTAGAATCTTACTGCAGTAAAAGTCAGCAAACTTTAAACAAGGTCTGTATGAAGCACGGTTTTTGTACAGTAAGTCGATTTTCATATTTGGCAGTTCCAAGTTTCCGCTCCATTGTTTCAGAATATAAGATTTCAGAACTGCAATTAGCTCAATATCGTGACATTTAATGCGACGTGAGACGTATATGAAGTCTTCCTCTTTTTTTGTGTAACGTGCATGTTTAATACTGTACATGTAATAAGCTGCCAAATGCACTATGCAGACCTTGATGAAGCGATTGCAAGGAAGTTTGGCTCAAACCACACCTCCCCTCACCCACTCGAAAAAAAATGCTAGTTACCTCTGATTGATGGTACTACTTGCGTGCAACCTTTTTTTAAAAACAAAAAAATGCGCACGCTAATTTTAATTCGCCATTAAAATGCGCGATTACTGCCTAAAATAAGTGACACGACGCCATTAATTACCGCAAAAAATGAGGTTTACTCCAACAAGAATAAGCGACTCACATGGAATAAAAATCGAGTACTGCATAATATTATACAAGACATTTTAGTAGCGGGTAGCAAGCAGCATTGTTAAAACTAATTTGGCTGAAACGTGGCCCATATCTTGAGGCTACACAAAGCGGAAAAGTGGGACAAAATTTTAGCAAGGCAAATTCTCAAACGGAAGCTTGGTTCCTTTATTTTTTTTTGAGGGAGGGAGGGAATGAGAGAGTTTTTGGAGGGGGGTCGACACGCACAGATTGCTCTTAGGGGAATAACTACTTTCAATGTGTAAATCTCAAAAGTTTGTAAGAAAAAAAACACATTCATATAGATCCTTTTTTTTCTTCTTCAACATGTTTGAAACAAAATCGTATGGCATATCCATAGATGTCCAGTTCAGGTGTGGAGTTGAGCCTGAGCCTGAATGTCTGTCGCGTGTGGTGGCCCCAGGTCATAAAGTTCGGCCTTATTGAGGAGGCCAAGGGTCACACCCCCAATTCTGCCCCCAACTTCCTTCTCCGCAAGCTGCAAAGTGTCGCGCCATAGCTATTATTCTGTGCTCTCGCCTGAAGAAGGGAATAAAAAAGGGGGGGTTCGCCAGAGTGAATTACGAGGACCAAAAAGCCTTCGCGTGACCCTTATTATCCCAAGGCGACCTGACCTTCTGCTCCACTCCGCCCTTCTTGCGACCTCTCCCGACCCCCATGTTACAAATCAAGATCAATCACCGAATCCTTTTCTTCTCCGGCTCCGTTCGAGCTCCAATTGGCAATTATAATGAGCCGCCCAGAGAGGTTTTGATTATTCGGACAAACACTTCACTCGAACCCCGAGTTTTGTGTGTGTGTGGCACACTTCTGCTGAAATTAGCTGTCGATTAATCAGATGCATGCTTTTTGCTTTCCGTTCCCTTCTCTTGTTATAATGTATGTGTGATTAGGGCTGTTATTCGCAACCGCACCTTCTGGCACTGACTTATTAATTAGGCTGGTGTTAATTAACTTGAGCCTCAATGAACCTACTAAGGCCTTGCTATATGCATCGGAGCGGTTCGAGTTTAATATCCTTGACACTTATACAACCAAAGTGGTTTGTCTCATTCACTAATTACCTTTAACGACTCTTCTGAACTGATTCATTTATTTCCTGATTATTTTAATTTTTAATTTATCACGGGAGTAGCCAGCGATGACGTAGAAACCGGAAGCAACAACTTGCGGCATTTCCTTACCATTTCACATGACACGCCCGCATACATAGTGTAAATTATTAATTAATTTATTTAATTATTTACATGCCCCAGCTATGAGGACAGTGGCCCCTTGGGAATACTCGGAGGCCTGTAATAACAGACCATAACTTACTGTACTTCTTACAAGCGTTCAATGTACGGTGTAAGTACACACTGGAGATAAAATATGACCAATCTTGCAGCCTTATTGTCATTAACACGCAGCAGTAATTTTTATCCAAATTGGATGTTACTGCGTGAGACGATACTTCACGTGAGAATATAATATCACCGGAGTAGCTTGCTGTTGACAGGTAATCGTAACCTCATTACAGCCAAAAAATTGTCACCCTCCCATATGATTGACAACTAGGAGGGGGGAAAAAAAGTGTCCGGGTCTCCCTATAATCGACTAATGTCACACGTGGCGTCGTGTCCGATTCGCATTGCTTGTACAATCGCCATTCATCACCCGAGCTAATAATAAAGTGTGCCATAATAAGCCAGTTACATATTATACAGTGTGGTACAGACTGGTGGGAACAAAATCGACGCAAGTTACAAGAATATTATTACTTATTAGAGCTCCAAAGTGCTTCGGGGGACACAAGATCAAAAGTTCAGAAGGTTGTTATGCTTACAAAATAACTCAAAGCGCCTCTTATACAACCAATGGTGCAAAATAACACAATGTGCATATCATCGAGCCATAAGTTGACGCAAAACGATTACGACAAACTTCTCAATGAATTATTTTTCTCAAATATTATTTTCATAACAATAAACAATGAACAGCATATATAAAGGCAAGGTCGTGCGGAGGATATTTTATACCTTTATTATGATTGTTTGAGAAGCCATTTTTCTCTCTGTGGAAACCTAATGACTATTCCAAGTTATAGAATGATGCCCATGAAATCACCTGGCTAGAAGTTTGCCTGAATCATTACAAAGCACCCTGTGTTACCTCCCGCTGAGCCTTTTACGAACAAGCACCACTCGAGGTTACAAGGACGGCAACACCACTTCGCAAAACCCCGTTTGAGGCGACCGTTATTCATTTGCGCTTGAGAGAAGGCAGCAGCAGTTGTTGCTGAAAATTTGTTGCAAAAATTACTGGCCAAGGTAAATAAGCAACTGTGATGTGTAAACAACTGTTACTGAGCGATTCAAAGTGTCGTCGTATGTATACAAAGCCTAGCCGGAAGTCTACTTTAGCACATAGCGTAATACCACCTTTCAGTTGCATTTAGTATAACATTGCTTAGAGGCTCCTGCATTTTTACCCGCCAATATCACTTTCGCTATTTGTTACAGCGCAATTCAACATGATCTCCCCCTGTCATTAACAGATATTTTTTTTTTGCAAACCAAGAATAACTCTCAGCTATCCACTTCTACGTCTGGTATTGGCTTTCAAATTGCGTCATAGTGAGGCATATAATATGATGCGGAATAATAGGCTCAAACGTTATCTTTAGGCTCGAGTTGGTGAAGTGACTCAATCAGAAGACATTTTTTTCTCTCCAATTGACAACATCCGCACTTTTTGCATGTAACTCATTCAAAATGTATAGCACCCATACAGTGTCTCCCTCAACACAACTTCCCATTAAAAACAGCAGTTTGTGCAAACATTTGTACAATGAAAAACGGCCTCCTTTCACAATCCCTGTCCAGATAATAATGGTTCTCTTTGTACCCTCCAGCTAATTGGTCATCCGCCAAAAAATGCCGAGTCCGCGTTGTATGCAGCATCACCCCGGCTGTTGATCAGACCCGGCATCATCAAAAAGGAGGTCCCCCGCAGCATCCCGGTGTGAAATCTGATGAACCTTGAACCTCATTTATTGAGTGAGCCTCAGACACATAATTCCCTCTGGCTGGTTGAGGGGGGGAAAAAAAGGTGGGGATTGCAATGCCAGGATGGCTCCATGGATGAGGTTTTTTTTGTGGGGGGTAAGGTGGAGAAGGGGGGGTGTTAGGTATAAGGTAGCCTTGGGGCGAAAACGTTTGTCGACAAAGTGTTGAGAAGGATGGAGGATTTTATCGCCGAGTTACGGCGCTCAAAAGGCTGCGATGGACGTAGAGATAGCAAAGTTTGCTCTGCTTCTCGCGACACTTTCCTAGGGGAAGGAAGAACAAGGAGACGCTTGGCAAGGACATAAAATAAACTCGGTCTACAGTCGTAAATACGCAAAAAAGTTTCTGTCTTTTTTTTCACACACTTCTTCAGTCTCTAGAACCCCGACGTGATCTGTTCAATTTGCTTGACTGGAAGCAAATTTGTCAACTTTTCCTGTTGATGAAATTACACACTAATTGCCATTACTGCTTAACCAGATGTCCAGCTTAAATATTCGCAATTTTCGTTTCAATTAGGGCTTCATGACTTGTTGAGAAACATGATTGCTTGTCAGCTGTCACGAGTGTTCAAAATTGTGACAAACGCACACTAGGTCGCTCACTTTTGGCCCCAACCAACTTTTCTCTTGAAATTTGCGTGTAAACAAGCAGGATTGCCAGGTGCAGACCCAGTGTGACACAAAAAGGAAGCAAAACCCCCTTTATTTCTACCCTCAGTTTTAAGTTTTTCCTGGGAGCATTTAGACGAGCGTTCCATTCTCATAAACTTAGAGGCTGTTGCTTGAGACTCGTTTCATTTTCCTCCACCCCCCCTCTCCTCCCCAACATCTTCCAAGAGGTCCTGGCTTTAGAGCCGTAAATATTTTTGCGCGCTGAAAATGCTTCGCTAAAAGCCGAGTGGAAAAGACGGGTCTTGCTGCTGGAGAAAGTGCGAAACTTTGCCTGGAATGCCCGCTCGATTCCCGCCAACACGTTCCAGCAACACGTCTTGGAATAACTTAAAAAAAGTGTGATAATTACACCGACTCGTGACATATTCGTGGTTACATACAATGGTGTAAAATTATGTGTCTCATATGCCCAATATTTTAAATACAACTTTGAATGATCACTATTCTGCAAAAGAATTATGGGCTTCCCTTAGGCTTAGCTTGCAATTTTGTTCGTCACAGGTTTGGTACAGCTGCTGCAATCTTGCAAATGGGAATTTTTTGCACTGGGAGCAATAGCAGTAGGTGCTGTTTGGAATCATGGAGTAATGGATGCAGTGCTTAACCGCCGCTTGGTTCTTGCATCCTCATTGCTGATGGTTAAGGGCACGGGTTAAATCCGGACCGACCTTTGGCGGTAAACATCCGGAAATTTGCATTAGCATTATCATATAAGGGGACGCAAACACATTTTGTGCTGCTTAAGCGACAGCAATTCGGTTTTTGTCAAACCACTGCCTCTGACAATATTTGGCGTAGGTTGGGTGAAAAAAAGGAGGCCAAATTATTCACCAGATTTTTGGTCAACTCATTTGGACATTTTAATTTTTCAGGGCATCCAATTTCAGGCTGGTTGCAAACTGTAACTGGACAATCACATTAAAACGCATTTTTATAGGCGCGCTTTTCCCGGGTAATGAGGAGAGTGCACAGATAGCTGTTTGCGTAATCATTCTGTCCCTACATGTGTATGTAAAAAAAAATTGCGCCACTGTACCACTGCGTTAATGGAACTCTTACTTTAACTGCTGCAGGATTCTTCCCGCGAGTGGATGCAACGGCTGTAAAGTGCCTTCAAACTGAATTTTAAGAAATGCGGTAACTATTTTTTGCAAAATGCCTGGTGGGGAAAGCATTTAGTTGGATTTGGCACTTTGCATAGTACTGAACATTCCTTTCTGTGCTAAACAAATTGTGTGGGGGAAAGGACAGCAATTGCTGCACCAAGAATTAAATAAATGGCATTTCGTCTGCACCGACCTTTTCTGTGAGAAAAACGAATTTACACTGCGTCAAAAGACGGTGCATTTTTTCCCCCTTCCCTATATACTTGATGAGAGTAGCCTTACAAGTGAACGACTCTTTTATGGCTTTTCAGCCGGTAGAAATAGCATCTTTTACAATGGCTGTTGTGCAGGTTTTTGCATGGCAAAAAAACATGCAGGACTAATGTTATTAGCATCGAAAAATAATATTTGCCTTTCGGTTAAAATGCGTCATATAACTGCGTCACAGCCGATAAATGCAAACCATAGGCATTAACCGGCGATATAGATTTGGAACAAGTACAGAATCCAATTGCTTCTCAATTATTTAAAGTGATAAAACTGACATGCCGATTTTTTAACCCACTAAAACGTGATTATCCTATTGTTCTAATCCATACAAACGGCTCGTAATTAAGTTTTTCATGCGGAATGGGCCAATTTATTTCCCTCTTTTCGGCGCGTATATATGCAGTACGATGCAGTATATACTCCCCAAAGTTTTACAGAATCCTGCACGTGAAATATTTTAAATTCACCACAGCTTTAGGATCCATATAGTGTAGAATTTCAAACCCATTTTTCTACACATCCGCGCAAACCAAAATTAATGAGTAATAACTCCAAGAACTTAGACATTTTCGCCGAAAACTGTTATTTCAATAGCCCAAGTGCAGTAACAACTCAAAATAATGTGTGTTTTCAGATGCAACAAATTCTGAGTTACATTAATGAGAATATGCTTTTGAAATAGTACAGTTTGGAGAGATCCGCTAAATTGCTATGCGTTCATCATCAAAGTGGTACTCTCATAATATTATTGCGCAGTACATGCAGCACAGTTATACATTTCCTACAGAATTAGGCCGGAACACTTTACAAGGTCAGCTAAATATAGTTCCACATTTGAATATATTTTAATAGTTATGTCGAGTCAAAAAATGACGCACAGGGGCTATAAGTTGCATTGTAATTTTCTAGCAAAATTATTTTTACTCTGTTATTCAAGTGTTCAATAATAATATTGACATAATTCATGCAGGCCAACAGTATATATTTATTCAATGGAAATTCCATAATTGTCACACGCCTATACTGACAATAAATTTTTTGTCATTTATGTGTTTTTGAACCTTTAATAAAAATAACAATAAATATTTACGTTCCGACAAATTTTACCTCCCAGTGTGATTACAAGGTGTTTAAAAAAAATCCGGCAAACTTCTTGATCAAACACATGATTACCACGCTTCACAGACCAGATGCTGACACCCATACACACATGTGTACTTGCATTCATTTAAATGTACATCTTGAACGAACACTTTTAAAATGTGTGAAATCACTAAAGCACATTTATTTATCGCCCCGGATTTAGGAGGACATTAGCTATTAAATATTAATTGCGTCGATAAACCTTGGGAATGTTTTTCCTTCGTTTAAATTATGTCAGACAAATTTAACGTTTAAAAAAATTAGGCCACGATTTTGATTTACTAATAACATAGGTCATCATTTGGGGCCTTTTATGGCCGCTTTTATAAGTTTGAATTAAAAAAAGAAACACTCTAAAATAGCATTTTTTAAAAATATCTGGCGGAAATTTGTGGCTTTCCCTTAATTTTCGATCGTAAAACCGATAAGCATCGGACTTTATTCCATGACTCCTCGAACAGATTTAGACAGCGGGAGGAAGCTGGAGAACCCCGAGAAAACCGACGCGAATACGGAGTAAACTTATCGAAACTATTTCCACATTAGACAATCCGCTTTGCGATCTGGATAATCTGAAATTCCGCTTTTTTCGCATTTTTTCTCCGCAGTTTAACTGGAAATTACGCTGTAACCGCAGTTTAAAGGCATTAATATTAAGTTAAGCCCGCAATTCAATAATAATTGTTGTTGATTACTTTGTTTAGCAAACAGTGAACCGCCAGAACTTTACAAGCGTGGGTGCATTTCGCTAATTGACATGAATATGAAATTCAGAGCGATCTGTCACATTTGATTGATTTTGAAATATGACACTTTTTAGTTTTTGCATTATTTCTTATGTAACATTTTTTCCCTATGGAGGACTGTAATTTTGCGTATCAAAAAAAGTGATCTGCCCACGACTATATTAAGCAACGTCTAACTCAATTCCGATCAAAAAGTTTTCATATGTCGCCGTGAGCTCTTTATATCCCGCGGTAGAAACCTTGTCAAATCCAACTTTGCCCTACAAGTTGTTTTTCTGTCGCAGTGTAACGCACTGGCAACACTCTTTTGTGTAGTTCCATTCGCACATGTCAACAGCATTGCTATATTTTTCTCTCTCTCCGGGGAAGTGCACAGGGTGAATCAGAACTCACCACAAGACGCCAGCAGAAGAAGAGTGGTGAGGAGGAGGAGGAGGAATGGACAGGCGAGGGCCAGGGGCGCTGTCTGGTTGGGCGGGGGTGCTTGGTGGGCGGACTGGGGCCAAGCCATGATAGCCCGCCGAAAACCAGAAGAGAGGAGGTCAGCTCATGACCCGAAACTCCAGCTTTTGCGTTGCACTGATGGCCACACCACTAATTGAGCGCACGCGTATACAATCGAGAGAGTATTTTGTGATTCGTCACCGTCGCCGCCGCCGACCACACTGAGCTAGCAAGCTGCTTCTGCTGCTGCCTTTGGGCCTGCGACGCCAGCGACGCCCCGCAAAAACCATCCCCGTCCTCCCACCCCTGCCCACCCACCTGCAGCCATAGCTATACACTCCTCGTCCTCACAAATAAACCCAACTCATTAACCCCAACTTTTTCCCTCAAACTCTTCCTCAATGGCCATCTTCACTGAAATGACCCACTGTTAACTTGGCAATGTTGCACCCCAGTTAACCTGGCAAGAATTTATAACTAGCTCTCGTTTCTGTCGCTCATTTAATTTAAGGAATAAAAGCCTGCGAACAGAGGCAAGTCCCCCAATAAGGACCGACTTTCATATCAATCGTTGATTGAACCTTGTCGCCAATTACCTCGGGTACATGTATATATTCTTTTCCCTTTGTAGTCGTTCACCCAGTGGAAAAGACGATCCGTATAAAGAGAGCAGGCAGAAGATTTTCAGACACGAATATTACTTTTCGTATTGGCCAAAAACAAAAGGGAGGAGGAGGGCTGTCATAAAACAGCCGCCATTGGAAGGCATTAATGAGCCGAGCACGAAAAGAGAGAAAAGTAAGAAGGGGGTGGAAAAAAAAAGTAGCTGTAAAGCACGGGCCGAAAGAGTCGTTCTGACATGTTTTATGGCGACTCGAGCTGCTCACTTTCGAAAGAAAAAAAAAATAGTGGGTGCTTTTTTTTTTTAAAAAAAAAGTCTTTTCTTCTTTTTTTTAAAAAGAAAAAAGAAAGAATAACGTGACCTTATACTTGGCGGGAGGTTATTGGGTCGGTTCATTTCCGCACACTTGGCAGGTGGATATAGAGCAGATTCACATTTTCATGCCGGCAGTTCATAACTCGAGGGGCTATATCATCGTTGGTCGTCACCGACGCCACTCGACGGCCTCCGTCGTACACACTCTACTCCATCATCGGAAGGACGGAAGAGTGAGCATGTCTTTTGTGATAAACCAATTTTCGTTGGGGGAAGCTGATCAGCGTCGTTTTTTTTATATATCTGGAGGAAAATACTAACTACGACTCATATACCGAAAACTTGCACACACAAAAAATTCGGTTACGCGATTATGAATTGTGCGTGCTATTTTTGTAGTGTGCAGTGAACTGTATGTCGCTTGAAAAATATCTGGGGCGTGTGTAGTACGTACGTGGGCTGCGTACTTGGCAGGGGGGGAAATTGCAGTAATGTTGAAAAAAAAACTCTGGATCAATCGTTACAGGCTTTCATCACAACAGGCTATTCTCGCACCAATTACGACTCAAGTGCTGGACAACAACTTGGTAATTAGTCGAGGTATAACTGATATTCTGAACTTGCCAAAAAAATGTGAAGGTATAATACTTCTGATCCGAGTTGACCTGTGTCTAGCAGTTGAACAGACATGTATGTAGATGCGAGGTTAAAAGCGGGTTGAAAAATGGAGTAAGAAGTGTCTGTGACGAAGTGTCCGTTGCACTCGAGGGAAATAAATGGAGAGTAGCAGGTAGGATATGGGGGGGGGGGGGGGGTCCAGGCTTGGGCTGGACGGAATTAGCCGCAAAGTGGGGCTAATGGTCAGAGGGAAGGACGGCATGTCCTCTGCCCCCTTACCACCCTGACACACCATGTCCTTTTCCTTTCCTTCCAAGCAGCCACCATGTACAACATTATTGTGACCTCTCTGACCTGCTATATGGACCACACTAAAGTTTGGGTGCTCCTAGACACACACGGCAACCCCAACGCTTATATTTTTTAGGAGGCGAAATCCTGATGGGCAAATTAAGCAACAGTTTTAAAAACGTTAATAAACTGTTTCTGGCACCTAGTATGAGCTGCGCAGCAATGAAGTCTCACTTTGCAGACTCGACTCATTTCCGCTCTCACGCCTACACGGAGTCCAATATATTTAAACTGGAGCGCTCTAATTTGCATGGGTAACCTTGACACGAGGCAAAAACTACACTATACGGTGTGTGTTATACAAGCGCACTGGGATAGCACGATGCATGCAAAGCCGCTATTAATCCCGGCCGAACGCAATATTCAAAGTGCACATATAGCCTCCAGTTATTATAATTATAACGGACCAGATTGAGCGTGCGGACCAGGGTGTTGTTGTGGTATAAATAGACGAGGCTATGCGAATTCATAGAAATGCGTGTAGATACTGTAGAACTTTACAATAACCAAAAGAGTCGGCCAGTAAATTGTGTAGGGTGAATTTTCTGGTTGCTATAGATATAGATATGATTAGTTGGTTAGCAACGGATCTGGTTATGATGAATTAGTTTCTCCGAAACAATAAGGGAAGGCTCAACTGTACAAAAAAAAATTAATTGCGAGCTTTTATAAGCTTACAGTTCATGTAATAAAAAAAGTTACATAATTTGAATTTTCCTTCTCTTTATCTTTATGGTACATATGGCATTGCTGAAATCTCTTGGCCTATAATTTCCCAATGAAGTTACTAAAAATATTTGTATACACTTATGGTAAAAATCTTTCTCAATTTCGCAGCACTAATCACTTCGCAATAAAGTTGTAACATGCGAAGACCTGAAAAGCAGAACTATCCAGTTATGTAAGACTGGTTTCGAAATATGAAGGTTTAGAATTTGAAGTTTGCAACATTCCATATTGGATTTTGTAAACAGATTTCTCCGGAGGATTATAATTTTATTAATCTGAAATGTGACTCGACGATCAGAGTACTAATGCAATGCTCAATTTCCAACTAAATGTGACTGTAATAGTTCTGACCAGAGTTTAAATTGCTTTAAAAAATAAATTCAAAACTTTGGTTGAACATGAGTACTTCTAAGTACTGTAAGTGTGGTACCCTTTAATTTAATTTAAAATGCAAGTGTTACCTTGAATGATTAATGCGTAAGGTGTCGGATGGGTGTTAAAGGCAGAATCCGCTCAAGGGCCGTGACATATACTCTTCTACCTTATTAAAAGTAATGACCTCAATAATGAAAGAGACGCTGAACAAAATAACACTTGAACATACATTAGTCCTACAGCGACATTGCAAGTCAGGACACCCTGTAATAACTCTACTTTTTCTTAGACAAAAAAAAGCTACATCGCAATACAAAAGTTGTCCAGGAGCAGTCGATTCCTGGAAAGTTAAGATTTGAAACACTTTGCATTACATATTGATTTCCCGGCTAATGAAGCTGTACTTGTCAGGCTTTTGGAACAAAGTTTTGCTGTATACGTATAGGTTAAGGTTTCAAGGCCTTGTTTACATTTTTCAGTTTGCAATCCCAGAAAATTACCATACTCAATTATTCAATAAACTTTTTTAAAAGATCACATTATGCACAAACAGTTTTCCTCTGCTGCACTATTGGATATTTTTTGACATCGTGTATACAGATTGAGATCGCGATTTTTCAAGCCCGAGTGTGTCGTGACGCCTGTTGTCACTAGAAGCTGATCCGGCTGGCAACAATGAGCTAAACAATAATCCGTGCGCATGCAGGCAGGCAGGCAATGGTACGTCCGTAGCATGTATCTCGTGACTGGATCTCATCTGCACGGCCGGACAGAAAGGTCGGCAATGAACACCGACGACATACTCGCCTTGCGTGGAAACTAAACAAGAGCTAGCCTGTATAGCAAGAGGGAATGGGTGGGGATGGAGGACGGTGGTGGTGGGGAGAGGAGGAGGAGGAAAGGCAACGACATGTATTTTGCATGCTGTTTGTAGCTCTCCAAGAGTCAGTTGCGTGTGGCCGATGCAAATCTGGCCCGTGTAGCAATAAATGGGGGGAACATGGAGCGGATCCGAGTTACGTGTACCTCCGACCAGATCGTGCCTGACCAGTGTTTTTCCAGGGTTCTTAGAGCAGCACACGGTATTACCAATTTTGATACTCCTGGGAGAACACATACACTCTGTTACCTATACGTTGACAACTTGACATTCACCCCCCGGTTGGATGCTGCTCCTATCTGGACCAGAATGCTTGATGAGTGCGAGTGGAGAAAAAGGTGGGACCAATTAGGATCGCATGTAAAAGCAATTAAAGGCTCCATTTGTGCAGGGTATTTTAAATAGAGGTCTCTGACCCTATACCATGTTGGTCGCACCGAATCTTACATGCCATTTTGCCAAGAGTTCATCCTGACAGTTAGATGACCAATGCGGCTCTTCTGCGCAACAGGTCACCTGAATTTCAGGGGCTAACCTGGCTTATGTTTGTTCATCATGAAGCCAGTACTGCGGACCCTAAAATAATTACGTCCCCTTCCCACCTTACACTTTTTAAAAATGGCCAATTAGCCGGTCCGACCCTGGCAATTAAGCACATCAGAGCACGATAACCCGTGAGAAGTGGACACTGGTCTGGCACTAAGTGACTGCTGGCCGGACGCCGCACTTAAAACCACCCAAGTCCAGCTGTACACAGGACATTGTTAATACTGTATATTCCTAGCATTTTCTGCCATATCCGGAAGATAGAGAGAGAAAAAAAAATACGGAGAGAATCCAAGAACTGGGATGAGTCGCTGAGGGAATGGTAAGCGGTCTCCCGAGGCCTTATTTCCTCCCGGAAAATAGACTCGATTCCAGCTCTCCCCCCCCTACGAATTTTTTGGCTATCCGGGTTGGTTCTATCCCCCTGGAGGTCCGGATGCTGCTTCTGGTGGGATTATCCGGGGGGCCGACGGAAGTTAGCTTTATCGTGCGGGGAAGGGGGGGGGGGGAGAGAAAAAAAAGGGATTGCCTCCTGTGACCACGGCCCATTCGTTTAGATGAGAACGGGAATGAGGCGAGTACTACTAATCAATCACTTAATCTCTGCTGCACCGAGACTTTCTAGCAAACTAACAAAAAGATATTCTCGAGGGTCACAATAATGCCGAGGAGCTTTTCCGCATAATCGCATCATGAGTCCGGGTGTAATCGGATTCTCAGGACCATTATGGAAAGTGGGTTGCGGACCACTAGGTCAATCAGGTTATATGAGGGGGGTACTTGGTGTGCAAGGGTACATTATGAAACACCCGGTGCTGCTGGATGCAAAAGGTCAAACCCTTGCTGCGGCGTATGGAGTTAAAATATGGTATATCGACTGAAGTGCAAGGATTGAGTTACAAGGTGCTAAGGGCAACTGCTGTAAATCATGAAGATTGGAGGGGGCACGCGAATATATATGCATTTTTTTTCCTCTCGTGTTTTTTTTCCTTCTAGAAAGGTTTTTCTCTTTCCCGAGCGTCCCGTGCTTCCCAAAGCCAAGACTTGCCACACAAAGCTAACCCTGCCATTATTGGCAATCAAGCAGCCGCCCACGCACACGATAAACACTACCTCTACACCCCCTTACGAAGCCCTTCTTTATGCTCCACCACCCCCACCAGCAAACTAAAGGAATCTGAAACTCAGCCGATCAACTTTTCTGTGCTCCCCCCCCCCCTCTGTAATTCGGACAATTAGAGTATAGCAAAAGACTTCATGACAAGTGGACCTGCAGTAATTGCGTCACTAATTGCTGGGATCCTGCACTAAAGCAACATCAGGCAGCAATTATGGTACACTAATTAGGCTTAAAGCCTGAACTGACTGATATAATCACATCAATGTTTTCATACCAAAAAAAAAGTCGTATCTACACAATCGGATGTTTTCAAGCCTATAGTTGCCGTCTATGGGCATTGCTTTCTTTGTGAGTAGGCGTAAGATGCGCTTCAGACTTATCCCGATAGTAACTTTATAGGCCCGACTCTGATTGGATGATACTTTGTGGTCAGCAATGACGTCTCATCCTAACACTGCAGAACTGCTGGGTTTGGCCCCTCCTAAAAATAGAGGTGCGGCAAGGATGAAATAAGAAGCAGGTAATGGTGCGTGTGAAGATTTTGCGACAGAGTGTTTTGCGGGAGAAAGAGAAAAGGAATGGGGGCTTAATGAAGGGGGTAGTGGTCCAAAAAATGCCCGTCTCGGCAGCGAGCCAAGTTGAAATTGAAGCGAATTAACGGGGTTTTTGGGGAGGGTTTCGTGAGCTGCACCCCTTTTTGGCTTCACCCCCACCTCACTACTCCTTAGCTCCAGTTTTAGCCCGTGCAGGAAAGCGAATGTCGCGGAAAACGATTGCGCAATGTCGATCCCCCCCTCTTTTCCTTCAGAGAGAGAGAGAGGAATACTACAGCTCTCTGGAAGTTCACTACCAGGCTCATTAATCAGATTTAAGTCTTCATATAGCCACGTCGAATTGATGACGCTTCCGGAGACATCCGCCTCTGGAGTCATAAGGTTTACGCTTCAGACAATAAACCTCTTGAAATATTTCTGGAGGTTGCCACCTGCTGGAATTTTCCTGGTAGCGGATTCCCTGCAGATTTTTTGTTTATATTCTGTATAGAGTAGTTCCTGACCTTTTAGTTTCTCTCCACATATTGTCAACCACTCGTAAGGCTTCTTCAAAACTTTGCTTTGATTGCATATTCTCATATTTTGCTGATTAATAAGCCTGCTGCTTGTTAGTTTAAAACTTTTCATGTTTCATGACGTCCGCAATAAATTATTTGTTACCTGGTACGCTACAAAATTAAAGGCCTACTGTACAGTACTGTACATCATTTGAAGGGTTTCTCCAATCATATTGCTCATTTGCGCTTTGTTTGTTCCTCTGAAAGGCAATGTGTAATCAACTTTTCTAATTAGGTTTCATTAGACTATAACTTACATGGAGAAGCCTTTCGCAAAAAAATAAATAATTCTGAACATTTTTACTGTTGACTACTAACATTGCAGTGTAGATTTCCGCCCTTTTTATACCAAAAACAGTTGCTTCTGTCCATGGTTACTGTAATGAATTTTCTTCACCTTCAGTCTCTCGAGCTGGGGACATGCTGACTCTACACTTCCTAATTTTTTTTCAGCCCATCAGGGGACGTGTAAGCCGACGCTATATATGCACGTATTGCTTGGGGTGTGGCCCCCCCATCATTTGACAGAATAGCGGCCGTTTGATGCGTAGAATGATGGCGCTTAACCCAGCACATTACGTGATGAAATGTTTCTCGGCGAGGAGAACCGCACCAGGCCTTTTGCTCCAAACGACTGGCTTATATAACTACTATACATGGGGTTGAAGGGGGGGGGTTTAAGATCGTGGTGGTTGGAAGCAATTGTGCCTTCTAATCCTCAGAATATTGCCCCCCCTAGTTTCTTCTCGGATCGCATATAATCTGCCTCGTCTTATCAAATGTGCGAGTCATCTTCCCCCTAGGCGGGGCACCTTCTTAGAAAGTTTCCAAGAGAGAGATGTGTGCTTATCGGGAAAGGAAAAGCCCAGAGAGAGAGTTGCACAGAATCGATTTCACCGGACGGTTTATGCTACGTGGCAGCAGATAAAATCACCTCCCCGATAATGATAGCCTCCAGGTGCAAAAGCGGGAAGCGTCACATGCTGCTAATTATTTTGAGATCAAGCGTATGCTTCAGCAGGTCAGGTTTTGATCACACAAGAGAGGAAAGGTCGATGAATATTGGCAGAACAGAGTAAGTTATCCAGAACTGCACAAAAAAATCGGTTGAAAAAAAAAGTCGGCGTTTCTGGTTCTGTTGCCTTCAAAAATGCGAGTTTCCAAGTGGAACATTATACTCGGCAGTTTCCCGGCGCGATGAAATTGGGGAAAGGGAGAGAAGGAAAAGAAGAAAAAAAGGGAAGGAAGAAGAAGGAGAAGGAAAAAAAAATGTGTTAGGCCAATCACGTCAATGCAAAGTTCTTCAGGGTCCAAATTGAGCCAACTTTGTGTCTGCAGAAACAGAAGGACCAGATTCTGACACCGCTAGAGAGAGAAAAAAATATCCATTGACTTTTTTTTAACAATATTTGGACGGTGTTATGCAATAATGAGTCAACCAACATAATAACAGCTTTTCGGTCATTAATGGCCGAAGTATGCATATTTCGCCAAATTGGTTTTAACTGAATAAAGTAACGATCATTTGGGTATGTGTTCAATTTTGACATATTTGTGGGTTGACACATTATTGCAATAACACCGTCCATTTATTGCATGATTGTTGACTTCCGGATATGAACAATATTTTTTTATATATAATTTCAACGTACTATTTTGAGCGGTTTGTCAGGGCTTGTCACGACACGTGTCCAGTATTGCATATGCGGTGAGTTCATGGAAATAAATTTTATACTGGTTTTCCTAGGAGATTAACATCGCTATTCGGCTGCTGGCCCCCCCGCATAAAGCAACATGCAGTTACTCGGAGTGAAGTTATGTATAGGCAAAGCGGAGGCCATAATGTGGAAAGGAATGCAGTATTTATATGAAAATGTCCTTTCCTAGGAATTGAGTAAGCTATAAAAAAAAGAGAGGAAAGTCTGTTCACATGAAGCAAGCGACACTGGCCAAAAACCTATTTTCCGCAATTATAACCCTTAGTGTGTTTTTCTTTGCGTCTTCACATCTTATTAATGTCGGACACGTAATGGTGCAGCAGAAAAAAAGGGGGCTAGAGAAATGGGAGGGGGCACGTGAGACATGCCATGGAGGGGGGGGGGGAGGTCCAGGATGAGGACACACGCCAAACACTCTTTCCTACGAAATTTCTCCCTTATATATATATTTTTTTCGCTGTATCCAGAACCACGCGATCAACCAGTAAAAAAAAAAAACTGCCACCAGATCAGCATTAATAAACGACGCGTTGCTATAGCCAAAAAAAAAAGTGCGACAATCATGTTCCATATTTTTGCCGCAACCGGAATCACGCGAATAAAAGATCTCACTTTGGGGCCCCCCCACGTATCTATTTGAAAACCCTTTAATCAGATCTGAGGTCAGAAACATAACTACATAATTATAAAAATCGGGATCAATATTGGAGCTGACCTAATTTAATCATTTATTGCTGTCATTTTTTTATATAGTTTGTTTGTTTGAAAGAGACAGATTTGGACTCTGCCTTTTTTTAAATCGCGGGTTTGATCAATGTCTAGATAATTTTTTTTTTCGTCTTTCTATTTTCTTCATGGGGAGTCTAGCTAGCAAGTTGCACCACCCGGATTTAACCTACCCCCCCCTTTAAAAAAAAAAAGTAAAGTCACGCGATGCTGCTTAGTGGGCGGATTCGATGACAGTTTCCGGAAGGACCGACCCCGCCTCTTGCCTAACCCCTTTTCTATCATCCAAGGACCCCCGCATTGGGAGGGGTATATACAACACATGTTATTGGAACGGCAAACAACCGGAGCTCATACGAAATTCATGTCGAACCAGCCCGGAATATTGGCTCCGTTTCATATATAAGAAAAAGTTGTGTGACGAAACTGGCTGCAAGGACAAAAATGGTTTTAAAGATAGCTGTATAAAAATGACTAATATTATCCGCCGTTGGTTATAAGGCGAAACTTGAATCTCGATAGACTTTTAGAGCAACACAAAAAAATGTAGTGCGGGTTATGACGAAATCGCGTGTGGTTGTTTTTCCTTGTAACTCCCCCTCAAGGAACGGTTAATCTATACAACCCAAACCTAAGACAACGAAAAGCGTGGTAAGCTTGGGTGTAACTCACGCCAGTTTCTCTTTTTTTTGCAAAAAAAAAGTGCGGCAGACCCACACCAAAAATAGGTCTGTGTGTCGTAATATTGTGTGCTAAATACGGGAAGTGGGTTTTCTGACAGACATTAGTTAATAGTTTCCGGGCCACATTGCGATTTCAAGTGAAAAAATAACGTGTGTAGGTTGATTACATCTGACATTTTCGCACAAGTTGCGTTATTAAATCAAACTTGAAGAGATCTCGATGATTATAAATTCTTGCTGAAACGAAAGTCAGCGCAAGTTCCATTTGTTGACCTTTCATATTATACAAACATCATAACTTTTCTGTGCTAATGAAATGTTCATAATTATCCACGAGCATTTCAAGCATAATATACGACGTAGAATAATGCAACGAAATGACATATTCCGCATAATTTTTGCATTAATAATAAAAGCAGTGGAGTGGAAATGCTAAAACAGCAAAGAGTATATACGAAAATTACAAGTCAGAATAAAACGTATAATCTGCTGTAAAATGAAAGTTTGTAATGTAACCAACCAGTGCTGGAATATTAATATTAATGTTAAAACCTAATTACCCAACAATATTGCTGTGCCAATATTTCAGTTCGGCAATTTAAAAACTTTCGCATTTTTTTTAAAGTTCTGCCTGCCTGATAATTATGCAGCAGTTTCAGCCATATCTCCACGCAAAAAGCTATAAAAAAAATTATTTTTTCCCCCTATTCGAGGGCTGATTTAGCCGCCCGATGGAGGGAAAAAAGCCGAGAAAAAATAAAGCGGTTGTGGATGGTAACAAATGGGAAAAGGTGACCTGGCAAAAGCGGAACTTGCAAAAAAAAAATCTGCAAATCCAACCCGCACAAAGTCGCCTTTGGGGCGTCCATTTCCGGAATTTCTGCACCCACTCTTTTTATCCACTTGGTTGTGTAGCATATACCAACAACCTTTATTCGTCTCAGCAGCAGGGTTAAAACGAGTCGCTGATTGGTGGTCGGAAAACATCATGGGGGCACACACGCAGACCCGACCTTTTATTTTTATTTTCTCTGAACTGGAGACATGCAACACTTTTTTTGACCCCCCCTTGGATGGGCCAACCTGCTGGTGCAAAAAAAATTATTCATTGTTGCGTAAGGATCTCACCCGAAGATTTTTTAAAAAAAAAAATCCGAATTAGAACCTAGATTTTGCACATCCAGTGGAAGTTAATGATCTGAGGATTTTCAGGGTGAGACTTGTTGGCAGTGTTTTCCCATTCTTAGAGTTGGGTTGCTGTCTGTAAGTTAATCCCCACAATTTCTTTCGCGTCTTTGGCACCAACCAAACTTGCTTTAAAACCTGCCGAGAGAAATAATCAATAGAAGAAGGCTTGCTCAGATTCTCCCAAGTCCGATACAGATTTGGGTTTCTTAATTATATTTTGCCAACGATTCAATGGATATTGATTATATTTGTAAAACTTTCTTGTGGTTTTTAGTAGTGTTTAAATACTGGGACAATGCGGTAATTATCTGGAGACTTGCTCCTTTCAAGCGATATCCAATATTTATTTTTTTGTAACTGTTGTTAATTAATAAAAATCAATCTGCACGTTGTGCGGTACATTCTGGGTTGTTATTGTGTGCGGGTACAGAAGGGTACAAGCTACTGTTGAAATTGGGTGCAATCCATCTCGAGCGATCTATATCCAACCTTTTCCATCGCTCCATCAGAAAATCAACTCCACATTATATATATACCCCCCTGGCCTCATCATCGCAGCTTCCGGCTGCACTTCCGGCGCTGCTCTGACACCCCCTGACGTCCCATGCGTGACCACAAACTCTCATGTGCTCAGCACCCCCAATGGCCAGCCTCCCCCCAAAAAATTCAACCCACGTGACTCCTCCCCCAGACACCTGACAGGAAATTAATTAGGGCTGTCATGATCCAGACTGATCTCCTTCTCCACCCACCGTATATATACTCTGTACCTACCTACGTCAATTACCAACCTGGGGTCTAATCAGCACTTCTTCTTCTTTCTTTTCTTTCTTTTTTTTTTGGAGGAGGAGGGTTGGCGTGCTCCAACAGGTAGCACCTGAGCCCCTGATTACGACATATCTACCCCCATCGACCTCCCCCATTCACCAAACGAGCTCCAAGCCAGACGCATAATCGGCTGAGGCCAGATAAGCTCATACCCTCCCCCGAAAACTGTCCAGGAGACCCAGATTGGCCAACTCCAGTCAACATCATGCAGGGAGGGGGCTTGAAATATTTATCCACAAGCCCCTCTCATTGCACGGTTCATAAAAGGGTACAGGTGGTTTCAAAAGTCAACATGCTCATAATATTATGCCAGGGAGCATATACTACATAAGAGGCGCCTTTGATGTTCGCGTCTCTCTGTTTGGGGTTGTTGCCAAGGCTGGCGGCCATCTTGAAGTGTGGGGAACGCCAACGAGGTATAAATAGGGTACAGTCAAAAATATGGTCCGCCATCTTTGGTGATTTTGGCAGCCATGGCAACTACATGGCAAGAACACGCGCGAATCAAAGATGGCGGACCCTATTTTTGCCTGTACCCTATTTATACCTCGTTGGCGTTCCCCACACTTCAACATGGCCGCCAGCCTTGGCAACGGCCCCAAACAGAGAGACGCGGAAATCGAATGTTTGCGCCTCTTATGTAGTATATGCTCCCTGATTATGCATTGCAAGTGAACCTAACGATTCATTAGGAGCTATCGGATCAGTAATTTCGGTTGGTGCAATCGGAGAAAGATATTTTTTCGTGCTGCTGTATGTACTGTACACATGTAAAGTCCGGCCACTTTTTGCAGATCGTGTCTGAGATCACGCGATAACATGTCTAAAGGTGTCAGTTTTATGCCTACCCACCCCTTTTATACTGCAGGGGTCAATCAGAATATGGATATGAATGAGTAGTATAGGCGCTCGAGCCATATAAAATTCACTCGAACTCAATCCGACCATATGCGCACACTAGAGCGGTCTGACTAATTCGCTGTGAATGGCTCCAAATAATTGATATGACCAGTCATCAGTCACGAGAAAATGTTTGGAGACTTTTGGCCTCCCCAGTATTATAATCACATGTCGTGAGCAGACTTGCCCTCCTTTTCCTCCCTGGAGAGAGGGCAGTGTATTTACCAATATAGTCCCATGAGTGCACGTGCATTTTCATTCATAATGTACGTATCGAGGTATACGTATCTTGCAAAATAATATATAAAAAATATGAAACTGTCACAGAGATAAGCAGAGGTTGTGTCGTAACCTGCAAAGCGGTAAGAAACACAAGAGTGCACTTTGGTTCGAATCCCTAGAGAGTGAGTGGAATTACATGTAGGGTCTACACGAGTGCTCCAGTTGCTAGCAGCGTGTAATTGGCCCATATAATTATGGCTGTACAAATAATTACGTTTTGCAAACCACTGTTTGAAACGTACACAACTCGTATTTTGATCCATTACTATTGTGAAAACATTCCTTTATACTGTATGCCACGAACAAACAAACATACTTTCCCTTGCATATATGTAAGACTAGAAAAATCATAAATTTTGGGTACACTAAAAAGGTGCCATTTTCGCACTCATTTATCAGTGTGCCAAGTTTCACCACTCTCAGTAGTCTGAAAGTGGGTAGCCCAGACATACAAACAAACACACTTTCCCTTAATATATGTAAGATGTAGAAAGTGGTGCTCCAGCTTAAACGGGCTACGAAAATATTACCATAAAATAATAAGGCGTCCGGTGACTTAATTAAACCTGGTGTTAAGTATGATCCATGACTGTTATACACTGGTTTTGTTGTGTAGAGGCATGCAAAGTGCTGGGGAGTGTAACACGGCACCTTAATTATGCAAAGTGGATCAAGCTCTCTTTGCAGGCTGCATTATTATATCGGTGGAGGTCTGTTAGACAAGGGTTTTCGTCTGGAATCCGGTGTCATCATCACCTTGACCCCAATTGGGCCTGACGGTGATGGTTTGCAATGGATCCCGTTTAGCCGGCGATAAAAGCCATCCCCCCCTCTCCTGAATCCGCCTTGATGAGTCCTCCTCCCTCCTTCCGAAAGGGGGTGCCAAAAAGTCCCTCCTTTTCCAACACCAAAAGTCGGTAATCGCACATTTGGAAGGCGAGAAGGTTATCCAGGATCTGATAAGTCTCGAGAGGGTGGAAGTTGCCAAGGTGAGATCAAGCCCCGCCAGGATCATTTTCTCTCCTTTTTTTGCCCCCCCATTCAAAACTTTTGCCCCCCTCATTTTCCCCCCTTTGCCAAAAAAAAAATCAAGAGCTTTTAATGGGAGGGCATGCTCATTAAGGACTTCCGCATTTAGTTCTTGGGGAGATTTTGGCACTAATGTCCAACTCCTTTTGTCCAAACTTTTGCAGGGTATGGAGAACTTCAAGTACGCTTCCACAATGCCAACTTTCGGGTATGAAGATAAATCCGGTTGTAAATAAAAAATTACTTGTTAAAAAAATAAAATAAAGCCAGTTTTGAATTTGGAGCCAAAATATGCGATCCGACAGCTCCTGACATCTCCCGGCCGAATTATGAACCACAGCTTCCGGATTTGGCCACCAGATGTCGCCACCTGTCGCTTGGTCGGCCATCTTTGATTTCGAACAAAATTTTCGTCCTAATTTTTTCAAGCCAAATTTTCGTGTGGTTTTTGAACGGAAAGGACCGGTTCTAGGCCCGGGTGTAGCTCATTAAAAAAGGGTCTCCCAAAAAAAGGCTTGAACCATGGGAAGAAGGTCCATCAACACCACCAAGAGTGGGAAGTACATGAATCCTACTGATCAAGCACGTAAGAGGAACATTAATTAAGCAAATAATTAAAGCAAAATAATTAATTAAATGGGGCTTTTTGTAGGAAAAGAGGCGAGGAAAAAGGAGCTGAAGAAGAACAAGAAGCAGCGGCAGATGGTCAGGGCCGCTGTGTTGAAAGGGAAGGATCCGAATCAACTCGTGTCCGAAATGGAAAAGATTGATCAGATGGGTACGCCTTTTTAAATTGCTAATTAAACGCACTCCTTTCTTCAATTTAAGAAATGTTGCCCCCAAACAGAATTCAACGTGATGCAGCCACCCATTTTGAACGAGAAGGTGTTGAAAGATAAGCGGAAGAAGTTGAAGGACACGTTCGACCGTGTTCTCAAGCTATACGTAAGTCGCGCTTCGTTGTTTTATGTTCTGGTTAATGTCGCAATCTTTTTCGCAGCAAAAGGAAGATCCGGAGAAGTGGGCGGAACTACGCCGCATGGAAGTCGACTATGATAAGCGGCGGAGTGCGCTCATTTTGTATTACGAGGCGGTTCGGCATGCCCAGCAGGTGCAGGTGGAGGAGATTCCGCTTCCGACTGTGGCTCTTCCGCAGGCTGCTGCGCCCTCGCAGATTCCGCTGCCGGCTGATGCCCCAATGGCTATGCCGCTGCCTGCGATGCCGATGCACAATGCGGCGGCGCATCCCGCGCATGGGATTCTCAAGAAGACGTCATTCTACAGGTCGGTACAGCCGCCTACGAGCCGCTACGGAAATTAATGCGCTCATTTTCATCCGTAGCATGGGCGGAAAGATTAAACTACCGCCGGGTGTGCCGCCTGGTCCGCCGCCCGATTTGAGCGATAGCGATGATGACGATTCCATCGAGGACAAATCGCGGCAACGAACCATCCGTTTCGCGGACGACGGCGATGACGACGATGGCGACAAAAGGGGCAAGAAGCAACAACCGACCGCATTACAGCAAAAGATGTTGCAAATGGCCGGACAGGACATTGAAGAATTTATGAAAGAGGTGCGTACACTTGTTACCGTCAGGTTTGGATAATCGTTAAACATGTTGCAGATGGAGCAAGTTCATCGTCGGCGCGAGATGGCGAAGTCGGATGGGGACGATTTGGAGTCGAACGATCGGGATGTTCCGCCGGTGCTTCAGAACATGGCGGCTGCTCCACCTCCGATGATGTTTCGTCCGCCTCCTCCTCCGCCACCTGGTGTCCGCCTGCCTCCTGGTCCGCCACCAGGCCGCCCTGGCGTTCCACCCGGACCGCCACCGGGCCTCCCTCCGCGCATGTCAATCCGGCTTCCTCCAGGACCACCTCCAGGAATGCCGCCGCCACGACTTATGCGCCCCCCAGCCACAAGGCCGCCCCCGCCGTCGCTCCCACCGCCCCCTTCCGCTCCAGGCGTCCCGGCACTTCCGAACGTGCTGAGTGCAGGTCCGCAGCTGATAGCCCGCCCTCGCGACGGGATGGAAGGAAAGAAGCAGGTCGGAGCTACCATCCAAGCAAAGCCGCAGATACGCAACTTGAGTGCGGACGTCACGAGATTCCTGCCGACCGCTCTCAGGGTGAAGCGAGAGGACAGTAAGCGGAAGAAGGACAGCCGCATCGTGGCCGTCGCAGGTATGGACGAATAACCCGGATTGCGGGCATGTTAATGACTCGTATTGTTTTTCAGAAGCGAAAAAGGAGGCGATCAAAATGCCGCAGGTTTCGCAGCAGACGAAGGACGACGCTTACTTGCAGTTCATGAAGGAAATGGAAGGGCTCATATAGTCGTCCTTTCGAGTAAGACTTTTGTTTATTTCGGCCCAATTGCGGCTACTAATTCCGGTTCTACTTACAGGCGACTTCGATGCAAGATCATGTTACGATGCATTTTAAATCTCATTTGATATGGCTTAACGATGAGATCGCAAGAGACGGCCCTGTACTTGTTGCAATTTGGGATGAGTGCTCAAAAGGTTGTTCGGCAACTTTAGGACCTGACGTGCAACTGCGCAATAAGTCATTTTTTAAAAGGCCTTCAGATTTGTTTATGGTTCGTACAATTATGCAGAAAATGGTTTCACATTTAGTTCGCCATAAGTTTGATGCAATTGAATGAAAGCTGGCATTCGTTAGTGTAATGCCTGGATTACTAATTGTGTATGGATGTGTTTTACCCTTGAGAAAATGTATCGACTGTAGATACGCAGCGATGAATCAGGTCATAGAGAAAGTGAGTACACTTTGAATAAAGTATTGATGATTACATGCGTGTACCTAGTTACATCCTAAAAATAAGTACGCATCCCTTCCGTGTACACTATACAGTATTTATTATACAATACAATAGCATTATGATATAAAAGTGGGGGCAATGAGTAAGCAGCCAATGGTCAGTGTTCGAGCACATGGAAGATGAGCTCTAGCGTTAAAGGGCCGTCGCTATCAGACGAGACTCCGGACGCGGCCTTGTGAATCACCGGGACGAGGGCCGAGTCCAGACAGTTCATGTACAGAGGGGGGAGCTTCTTGCCGCATGAACCAGCCTCGTACCCGACGTTATCCGGATCAATGGTGGCCCGTACCGAGAGCGGGCTCAGTCCGCATTCCCTGAGGCCGTCCAAGTGTGGAGCCAGCCCCACACAGGCCGCCCTCGCTATCTCCTCGGCCACGCGGCTGACATCCACAGGGTCGTCCCCAACAGACGAGGGCCGCCCCTGGGCTGAACCAGGCGCGGTCGACGTCCCGCCGCCAGTGATGAGAAACACCTCGGTCCATCGGATCAACCGCTGCGAGGATTCCCCGACGTAATCAGTACCATTGTGCACTCGGATTGAGACAACGCCCTCCAACGACGTCCCGTCGATTCCGCTCTTCACACTGAAATTACGTATCATCACAATGATTTATTACGACGCAAGTTAAATCCGGGTCTCACCCAACGTTAAAGCTCCTGTCGTCGTCGACCCACTTCAGTATGACAGCCTCGTCCGGGGCAGATGCGCCGGTTGGCCCGCATGGCACGGTATAATCCTTCAGCCCCAACAATGCGGCTCTGATGGCTGCCATTGTCGCAGGCAGCACCTGCACCATGAGCCCGTCCTCAACGATTGACGACTTGGCGGTCAACCCCGACGCAGCTTTCAGCGCACCGTTGAAGACAACGAAGGAGGCGCCGGTGACCCTCCGCGGCCTGCTCTGGATGTTGATGGCCTGGGTGTGGTACGAGGCGTCTTCCGGCTGCTGCATGCACACCAAGTGGGAGTCGGCTCCCGGGCTGAAGTTGGCGCCAAGAGCCAGAACATGCTCGTTTGAGTTGGACACAGCGGAGGCCACCTGCTGCCACCGGTTCTTCGGAAGCAGCAGGGAGGTCTTCTTGTCCTCCATGTGCACCACTAATCCTCTAACGACCGGAAGGTAGTAAGAGAAGTTGCGGAGATCCGCCAGCAGGTTCATTATGGTGTGGCCGATTTCGCAGTAAAGCGGACGACGATGGCGGACACTCACTAGTGGGCAGGGGTAGTAGCGGAACTCGGCCCCGAGGCGGAGAAGCAATCGGAGCGGAAACACCTGCAATCGAACGTAATTAGTCGGCAACCGCATTAGCACGTTACGACCTACCTTAGCCCAAGGCGCCTCCCATTTTTGCAGAAGGATTCCGACGAGGTACGGAGGCGGCGGGAGGATTAGTTTATGCAGGCACTGGAAGGTTGGGCGAAGGAAGATGAAGCCGCCGTGGTCTCTCGACCCTAGAAACGAGCCAGTGACCAGGCTGTGACCCATCTCCATGACAGTCGTTCCTCGAGAGGCCTCCTGGTGCAGAAGATGGATGTGCGCAAACAGATCCCGAGGCGGCGAGTTCTCATCCGGAAGCCTTTCCAGGACGAACACAATCTCATCTTGACCCACGCTGCTCAACCCCTTCGACGTCACGCACCAACAAACGCGATTCACGCAACAGTCCACTGAAACGCAATCGGCGTTAACGTACATTCGATCGTAAATAGTGGGATGGCTTACATGTAAGAAGCTTTACGAGTACGAAAAGATTCTTGTTGAGCGCAAACGCCACTGGAGGCGACGTCTCGTCCTTCATTCGCTCCAGAAGCTTATCCGAATCGGGCTGTTCGTCGAACAAGTATTCTGAAACGGAAGGAACAAAACGGCTAGTTTTCTTGTGGTTCTCCCGCAACCGTATGATAGCAACTGGCAAACAAGAGAGAGTGAGAGAGAGAGTAGAAGAAAACATTGTTAATGTCCGTATTGCTTTTTTTTTGGAATGTTTTTAAAGACTGACCTCCTTTTGACCCGGTGCCAATAAGCACAGGGGGCAGCCCTCGTCCGTTTGGCGGCAGGAGGCAGGGCTGGCCGTCCACCGAGGCTGTCCGGAGGACCCTCACCACCGCAGGGGGAGGGGTAGTGGCGGAGGAAGGGGGCTGCGGCTGGGGGGGTGGGGTCGGCCCCTGGGCGGACGGCCCCTGGGCAATTGGCCCTCCTCCTGCTCGCCACCCTCCCTTCGACCCTTCCGCTCCTGAAAGCGCGGATCTCCTTTAAAATCCTTTTTTAACGTGAAACGGTTCCCCAGACTCTCTCTCCCTCTTTCGCATTGTTGCGTGAAAAGCGTCTCTCGTTCTGCCGAGTATTTTTCTTTTTAATTATTTTTTAGTGCAGTCGGATGTTAAGAGTCCTGACCTGTGGGGGTGATGACCTGCCTCTTGACCCTTCCGGCCGATGCCCTAGGCAGCATGGGGTCTGACCCTGGTCCTGACCCTGGGCCGTCCAGCTCCGTAAGGTCACCTCCAGGTCGGATCCCATCGCTGAACATCACCTGCTTCGGCTCCCCTCGAGGCTTCATGCTCCCTTTTTTGTTGTTTACGATCCACAACACACGTTTTTGTTAGGCCCAACATGCACTCGGAATAAACCAGACGCGATGGTCTTTAGGCAAAGGCTTAGCGAATCGGACGGGCTTTCGACAAATTAAGACGACCGTCTGTAAATTCAAGTTGTGTGAATTTCCCGCGTCAAGAAGTACGTAATTAATGAAAGTGGTATATAATCTCATTGAGGTCGAATTAATCGACTAGCGACCTTCACCGCAGACCAAAGCGACATGACACAAAACGCTACGACTGATTAAAACTAAAAAGCATCGTATAATCTAATCGTATTCTCAAAAGAGACATGCAGCATTAACCGGCGTACTTGTTCAATTACTGCCAAAACAATTACGGGTACTGTACGAATTTGGCTGGGAAAAATAAAAAGAAATTGCTCTAAAATCCAATTAGTTCATTCGATTACCTGTCAAAAAAAATTCATTGTTGTCGGAAGAAAGTCGAGTCGATCGACTTGTAACAAATTTTCCGTACCACTTGTGCGCTTGTAATGAATTCGTATTGCCACGTACGATGTGGCGTACAATCGATGTTTACATCCTGTTTGTCTTAAATTATTCGCTGATAGTGAGGCAAACGGAGGTCCTTATCGCAAGTAACGTGATGCGCATCACGGGGGAAATACTGTTTAAAGCTACGGCAATGCTGACCTTCTCTTTTGAGCACGGAGACTGGAACCATGACGGAAGGAGGCGGCTGGTTCAGGTTCTCCCTGGCCTGCTGCAACGGCGGAATGGTGGAGCAGTACTCCATCGGGTTGTTCGGGTTGGGTCGCCTCCCCAGCGGAAGGTGCGGGGGACCCACGCCCCCGACGGCGCCGCCAACAGCACCGCCAACGGCTCCACCAACGGCGCCCTCGGCATCACACATCATACCAGAGGCCTGCTCCAGAGACGTGACTGCAACGAGATCGAATTGAAAAGCGCAACTCCGGCTAACCCGCGAAACACAAACCTTTGTTGATGGTGGTGAGGCAAGTCTGGCAAACCCTCGCTTCCTTCCCGTCCAAATAGGACAGCTTCGATCTACTATTGCAACAATGAGAACATAGCACCTGCGGAGATATAGCGTTAGTACAATGCAAACGGGTCGCAACATGCGGACTCACCTTTCCGCAAGCCCGGCAGTGGTGTCGCCTCTTTATCACCGTGAACTTGGTTTCGCATCGCATGCAAACGGGGGCCTCCACGTCCGGAACCCAAAACGGCGGGACTTTCCCAAGTCGTCTTTCGTCCTCGGTTAGAATGGATAGGGGCGACGGAGGGGCGCCTAAGGGTTGGTGCGGACATGCACCGGGTGAATCAGGAGGCGACGGGGATGCGGACGAAGACGGAGAGGACGACGGAGGGGATGGTTCACTGGGAGGAACAACCGGCGGGGCCATCGGCGGTTGGGCACATGCTACGTGGTACGGAGGCGGCGGCGATGGCGACCCTACGTTCGATGGCGGTCTGGGGTTCGCAGGGGTCGCGCCAGGTGGGCCGATCACCGCGTTTTGGGCAAGGTCGTCGTCCGATTCCGCCTCTGATTCTGTGGCGGCCTGTTGCGGGACTGTTATTTTGGCCGGGAGATGCAGCGACGTCGGCCGCTGCACTTTCGGGGCAGCCTCGTCCTCTCTGGGTTGGTCCACCGGCTGACAAGGCGTCACGTCCAATGTGACAGGCCGCTGATGTGTCCGAGGCTCTTCACACATACTGACTGGCTGTGCGGGCCTATGCTCCGACTTAACTGCTTCGTTGCGACTCTCCTCGCACAACATAACAAGCCCCTCCGACGCTGACGGGGAATCGCGCATCATTTCGGATAACGTGTGGGACAGATTATCTATTTCGTCCGCCTCCTCTTTGGTGTCCTCCTGATGATGCCTTACGACGTCCGGATTCTGCGAGCGCCGTACTTCCGCTGCCGTCGACATTGTTTCGACCAAATCTAAGGTCTTTCCGCACTCCATTTCTTCTTCCTCCAACAAATGTTCCAGGCAGCTCTCGAGATCCTGTTCGCTCTCATCGCACTGTCCAAACCGAACCACACTGTCCGCTTCCCTGTTCCCGTCTTGAACCTCCTCTTCCTTCTCCTCTTCGATCACCATCACCGGGTTGGCGTCACTCTCAGTCAGCCCATTCGATAGTCGCTCAGTCTGCGCCTCTTCCACCGTCTCCTCCACTTCCGTCCCTATCCGAATGTCCTCAATGTGGACGTCCACCACGGACTTGGACGACTCTTCCTGCAAAATCATCGCAAGCATCGTCAGTAACATGCGATGAATATTAATGCATGTGACGTGAAGCCACGCAACTTGCTACCAATCAAAATATGTCCTTGGCACACGGCCAAATAATCATCTCATCAATATTCGGCTCCTCTTTTTTTCTGATCCTTATGAACATATTAAAATGTCCGAACTTGCCTCGATTTCCAGCGTCTCCTGCTGCGTCTCATCGGCCTGCGGAGTCACACTCGGCAACACTTGAGCCGACTTGTCTAGTTTTCTTCCGGCTACTTGCTCCGCCTGATCTGCTCAATGAGAAAAAAAAACGTATTAATAATTAGCTGTCGTGTCCTTAGAAATGAGTGACATTGATAAGGTAGTCCATCGTTGCATCAACCTGATCAAAGATCATTGCGCTTATTTATTATCAGCTGTTTGTGTCTCTTTAAATTTTATTGCGCAATCTAATGTTTTGAGTTTTTAATTGCACAACAATGCATTTCTTGGCCGACAATGCAAGTTGACGCAATCTGAAAAATGTACGCATTTCCGATAGGCCCACTAGAAATAGCGACGTATCGATACAATTGGCTGGCTCTTTCGCACTTACAGTCGTACGAACTTACAGTCTTATGAACTTACAAACAAATTTACGTACCGCCTGAATATTTTAAAATCAGACCTGCAGTACCGTCCGAATTGAGCCGCGTTCCTTTCGCACTGAAGCGCAACGACTGAATTATCATCAGATAAGACGCAATCACGTGGCAGTGCGCAATGAAAACATTACCATCGCAAATATTGATACTTGCCGGCCAGCTGACTCATACGTACGTCTAGTGCAAAATCCGTACATTTGCCATTGTCGCCCGACATGTAGAAAGTGCGACTAGCCCATATCAGAGCAAGTGCGACTAGCCAGTACAAGTGCGACTAGTTTGTCTGTACATATCAGAGCATGTGTCAGAAAATCGCACCCGACCTTTTCTCGTTGCGCTCGTACAACGTGCGGCAATTACACGGTACAGGCCAAATGTAAGCGGTAGTCTAATTAAAACAATTTAATGATTAAAGCGGCTGCCGTCATCTCACCTTCCTCCAGCTCGAACTCGTCCAGGACCTTGTCGAGGTCCACCGCAAACTTCTCCATCTCCCGTCCGTCCGTCTTCGCAAAACCAACCCAAAAAATCTGTGAACCATTTTATTAAAATATTTAAAAAATTATTTCTCACGCTGCTCCCTGTTTTTTTTTTGTTTAATTAAATGTTGTTGCAAAGTCGTCCTTTTTTAATTAATTCATATTAAAAAATGGGTTAATCGACCTTTTTTTTATGGGCTGTTTCCAGTCCGGTGTTGCTGCTGGTCTGCAGGAGACGGGCTGCCTCCCAGACGCGGTGTCATCAGGAGGGACAATTGTTGCAAGACCCTCTCTAATTGCAACTTGCACTTTTTTTTTTTTGAAGGGGAGGGGAAGGGGAGGGGGGAATGGGAGGGGTGGGCACTTTTTTTTTTTTGTTTCTTCACGATGAGTCATCCGGTACTGGTGTTGCCAGATGAATGTGACACTCACTTCCTGCCGTCATACAGACCGGTATGCTGAATAGCCACGGGATCCACATTTAATTAGACAATACATTATAAAAAGCCATGTAATAACTACTGTGAGTGTCAATAAGCATGTAGTAAATGTAAATATTAATATTAGATCGAATTATGAATAACAAGTGGATTTCCGTGGCTGTACAGCATGTGAGCAATATCGTCTGGCAACCTTGTTTCAAGATGGCGGCGCACTGTAGGCTTATTATTTTCTTCTGTGAATAATTCAGCTGGATTTTTGCGTCGTTTTTAAAGCGCAAACTCCGTTTGTGAGCAGGTAAATTAGATATTAATATTACAGATTGCATTACGACAATGTCAGGAAATTTTCTGGTTAATAAAACAGTAGCCGGGTGTCCAAATGGGCGGTGGAATTCCGTGTTGTTGTTTTTTTGTCAAGGACTAGAAAAAAGAACACATTGGCTGTCCATTTAAATTAAATATTTAATTTTTCAGCATTTGCACGGCAACTAGTATGTCCAGCAGAAATTTTTCTGGTGAATAAAATAGTAGCCGGATATGAAATGGGCCATACCGGACTACAACGTATGCGTTTCTAATAATAAATCCAATGTAATAATTAAACACTAATTAACCTTCAGGGATTTTTGCTTCAAGATGAAAATCTGGCTCTGAATGGTGCGTCGGAGAATCATTTTCCGTCATCTTGGAGCACGTACATTTTTCCATCAGTCGCTGAGATGGAAAGTGGGCCTCGAAAAAGGATGCGGCTGTTGAATGGGCAGTGGCATATGAATGTGATGCCGACTATCTTCGAGGCTGGTCCGCATGCCCTGCAGGAGGCGGAAGGAAGGCCAGCCGTTGGGCCGGGGAAGAGGAAAGCGCAGGAGGACGGGAGGTTTGCGCTGGAGGAAATGCGGTTGGCGCTGGAAACGCTGCGGCTGCCCACAAACGACCAGTGGGTTTCATCGGCTTAATCACTTGCGCGCAGAGTATTCAAGCCAAAGAACAAATTAGCCGCGGCCTGGTTCAACTAAATGAAAAAAAGTGGTGTGATTTACATATTAATTTTTTCATACAGTGTATGCCAAATGCTGCGTGGGACCATTTTGAACGGCTGTGAAATTGCCAAAACATGTGCACGTTTCTAGGATCTCATTTTATTGAACAGTAAAAATCACATTGTTCCTTTTTGTCAGAAAAGTACTGCACTTACATTAGAACTGGGAGAGGGGGAATAAAAACCACAGGTACATGCACGGGAAAAAAAGAAATTGTCGAGACCTAGAAATTAAGATGTTCTATGTATTATTTTTTTTTGTCATTTTTCTTTGCATCAAAGGGTAATAAAACTGCATGACTATAACGTAACACATGAACATCAAAAACACTGTGTATTGTCAGCACTTTTTTTTTGTTTGGTGTTTTTTTTTTTTTACATGTTGCACAAAGATATGTCACTTTGCATATAAATTAAAAATGTTGTACCTCGACTTTTTGTGTATTTGGCGTGATTCACCAGCGAATTCCGTAAAATCTGATTACGACCAAACCCACTGGGGATTAACGAGACGTAATGAAAGCAGCAGAGTGGAGAGAGTTTGCGAGTAGGAAATCGCTTTTCATTGTCGAGGCCGCCAGGCACCCACCAGTTTTGTGCTTCTTGAGGAAAACGGCCTCGGCAACGAAACGATTTGACCGCTCAAGAAATGCAGACGAAAGCGGACAGAAACCAAAAAACAAAAATGAGCAACGCGGTGTGACCCTTGGCAGTTCTTTTTCATTTTAAAATTAAAACAATAACAACGATAAAACTCTCGATGACTGGGCAGGGAACGGGGACAAATTAAAACGCAGTCACGCCAACATGCTTTTTCCACACACACTCGCACTTTCACTCTTGTTCAGGACTCGATCTGACTCTTCTCGCCCCCGCATTTGTTGCTTTCCGACGATATCCAAGTTGTTCCCAAAATACTGCCCAAATTCTGCAAAACAAAATAATGGGAAAAAAATAATGTAAACAAAACTTAACAAGTTGGTTCATTTTCTTTTACAGCTTATTACCTAATGACATTATTGCATTTTTTTAAAATTAAATTAATGCGACTGACCAGCAAATGGGGGGCTTCGACCTTCAGGTATTACGAGGCTAGTCCTTCTTCTTGGCTCCCTCGTTCTTGGCCGCGTCTCCCTTCGAGGCATCGCCACCCTTGCCTCCGAAGGCTCTGGACACGGAGTCGAAGAGTCCTCCGAGGAAGATGGCGCAGAAGAGGTTCTCAAACGGCAAGAACGGGTCGTGTATGCCCAGCAATATCGACGACAACTGAAAGCAGGGACAGAGAATAAGTATTCCGCAACCGGGTCAGACGAAACCGATTCGTCACCTTGAAATACACGAAGAATATGACAATTCCGAAGTAGACAAGAGCGTGAGGAGCGGAGATCCAGTCCGTCTTCTTGTCCAGTACGAAGATGAGTGCGGCCACGATGCAAGCTTTCGTTGGGCTGCGAAAGAGGCGGTTGATTAATCTCTATGTGTATTTGCAGAGAATGACTTGATACTCACAAGCTGGGCTGCATGAACTCCATGGACGTTGGCGTCCAGACCCCTCTGACCAGCCTCTCGTAGATCCTGAGGAACCCGGCCCCGTTGCCCTTGATGGTCCCGATTAGAATCATGATCAGGTATGCGTTTGGGTACAGCTTGGCCGCGTGGGAGACTCCGTCGTGCACCTTCTTGCAGCGGTACACCTCCTTCATGGCCGCCAGCACCAGCTTGACCGGCAGGAACTTGGCTATCTTGTACCCGACGTCGAACGGGGAGTAGAAGATGGCGTACCAGACTGCGGTGGCCAGGAGGAGCTGCTGGTTGTTCTTGACCGGGGCCAGGATGGGCTCACCCAGGAGGGCATTCGCTATCAGTCCGCCAGCGAAGATGACCATCATGGTGGACAGCCAGCATGCCAGCGGGTGCTTCCGGGAGAACGGGAGAGCACCTGGAAGGAGACAGTACGTGATGCAGCTAGCCACTTCTTTGACAGCAATGAAGCGTTGTTCAGTATTGCAAGTGTGCAAAATACATTGCAGAGTTATACCAAATGCAACATATCGACCCTTGATGTGCGGAGGCGGAACCTTTGATGGTTATGCAGAGAAGGTGACAGTGCAACGGCCGTTTGGGGAGTGCCCTACATATCCACCAGCCGGTGTGTTATTGCGAAGAAGGGTCATGAATCATAAATTAGCATCGATTCTCTTCCTCTTTTTCCAAAGAGCTGCAACTTTGCTCATTCAACATAACCAATACTTTTGCTGTCACCCCCCTAATTGATTTGCACATTTTTTTTTTGTGCCATTACGGTGTATAGTCCCATACATATCGGGGTCAGCAGTGTGTGTGTACGGTTATTCCCACACCTACACATTCACATTCTCTCGACCCCAGCCGGCATATGTATCCCCGGCAGCTATTTGGAGCTGCAGATTATTTTGGGAACCAGGGGTCCACTTCTTACCCTTCCCTCCTTCCTTCTTTTTCTCTCTTCTTCTTCTTCCAGACGCTCATCCACTATCATCTTACTATCACAATGTTGTCTGGTCTCTCTACTCCATCAATCCATATGTAAATATATATCCAGGGCGGGGTGGGTCGACCCGCAAATAAATGACAAAACTCAATAAAAACATGCACATGTGTGCAAGGAAATTCCTCAAGAAGTATGTATATAAATGGGAAAGTTTGTCTGTACGTCCAGGCTATCTATCCCACTTTGGGACTACTGATAATGCTCTGAAGCTTTTCACGCTAATGCCTTTCAAAGTGCCAAAACTGCACTTTTTTATTTAAAAAAAGACTATAAATGCCTTAGGATATTTTCTGTGGACTCGGTCTATAATAAAACCATGCAGTGTCTATAGTAATAAAATCCGCTTTGATCCGGCGGTGCCACTGGGTTGAATAATCTTCGAGCAGGTGCGCACCGGAAGTGTTTTTTTTTTTAAATGTAGCCCCCGGAGGTGCACTCTCCATAAATTATGTTACAGTCTGCCAACATTAATAAGCAACGGGGAAAAAAGCTGCAAACTGACGTATCTCTCTTCAAAGAGTTTATATATTCGGGCAAAAAAAATGTCCCGACTAATAAAAAATTGCAAATCATTTTGTTTTTGTACCCCCCCAGATATATTTTTGACGAGACATGGTCCGGACAAATACGGCCCCCCAAAATAGCTCTCCGAATACCAGAATAAATCAACCCGAAGTTCGAATTACCCGAAGAAAAATTATTTTTTTAACAAAAATATTTTTTTCTTTCCAATATCAGTAGTATATAGAAAGGGGGACGGGATATCACTCGACATGTAGTAACACGATAGTCAGCGACACTATAGGTGTCTCTCTCGTGGGTGATTGATTGATTGATTGATTGATCGATTGTATATACCGGTGGGTCCGAGGTCCTCCCTGACCGCCAGGCAGCACAAGGCGCAGTGGGCCACGTCGAAGTAAGGCCACATCTTCAGCTTGGTCACCTGGTTGGCCAGGTCCAGGAAGGCCTCGGGGTCCATGGCTGGATGAGGAGGAGGAGGATCTTCTCCTGACGAGACGACGATATTCTCCGACAGACACGGACCGACCTCACACGAGGAGTCTCTAGAGGAGATGTAATAACCCCCTGCCCACCACTATCTCTTCTAGGAGACAGAGAGAGAGAGATGGACCCTCTCTCGTCGGCTCCCCTTCTCAGAGTAACATACCCTGCCTGCTCTTGGTGGATAATATTATAGGGGACCGGTTTGTGGAGGGGGGCCAGCAAACCCCACCCGCCCACCCACTTTATATTGGCACAGCACACACACCCTCAGCGTGGGAAATAAGAGCCGGGTATATGAATCGCGCACTTAGATGAGGCATGTACGTGCAATGAAAAGTCATATACACTTCAGCCAATTCACATTCACAAAAAACGATGAAAATTCAATATATTCTTTCATTGGCAATATAATTATTGCAGGTGTTCAATTATTGCTCTATTTACTGTTACTAGGTACATGTAATTATGTAATTGTTACTATGTAATATGTCTTAGTGTTGTTGAATATCAATAAAATTTAATGGTACATTATTTGTGGTGGCTTTCACTTCTGTGTTTTTTTTTACCTCACTTCCAATATTTTTAAAATACCGTCGGGCGATTTGCACTTCAAGTCATATGCAATTTGAAGACACTTGCAATTCAATATGACATTGTCAGGATATAACGATGCAAATATTCAACATTGTTATACTGATGGCGTATTGTTGAATTATCAATATTAAAAACGGCGTTTTAGTGGCCTTGACCTGAGTGTGGTTTCCATTTTTAAAATCAGTATATGCAGTCGACTGTACAGTGTAGTACATTATTTTCATGCAATATTACCCGACGAATGTTACGAAACATCTTGCTGCATAATAGATCGCTCTATTCTGTTGCTAGATCCATGCGCGCTCGTCGTCGTATAGGATTAGTTTCGGCGCAAAATGTAGTCTGTTATTGTGTCAATTCAACCGAACAAAAACCCTAAAAGTTCTTTAAACGTAGGCATTGTAATTCATTTACGGTGCAAAATTATTTCCGCAACAATGACTACATCTATTCATGAACCTACTAATTATTGGTGGAACCAACCTTGAGAAATTCCATTCGTATGGAAAAACTCAATTATTCTTGGTCGATTTATCCGTGCTTCCTATATGCTGCTTTGCCTTTTTTTTTACGTAATATAGTCACCTTGCTATAGTCGCGACAGCAGGTGTCTATGTTTCGAATATTTTATAAATAGACTATAGAAAAAACCGTAGCTTATTCGCTTGCTGGAGCGACAGAATTATTGGCCCAAGATGTGCTGCTGATCGATGATGTTTGTCAATTGTGAGCACTTACTGGTCTTCATGTCCTTCCTGACCATGATGGCCGCCTCTACGCAGTGGGCCATGATCAGGTACGGCCAGGGGTTCATGTTGGACACCCAGTTGGGAAACCACAGCATCTTCTCAGCCTCCTCCACGTCCATCTTTTTTTTTTGATTATAATTATCGTGTCTCCAGCAGCAGACCCACGTACAGCTCTGACTCGACTGATGGTGAATAAAACCCAGTCTTGTCTTTTTCTTCCCCCCACCCAAAGCACGGTATATTTCCACCACAAAACTATTCGATATATCGATTCCACTTACGCTCCTTGAGGTACATGTCACGCACCCACCATTTGACCCACTCCCCCATTTATGCTCAATTTTTTTCAAGCGCCTCATTTTTTTAATTTTGAGATTGTTGCTGCCCGATTATTATTACCTGGAAATCCGGGCCTGTCCAGTACAGTCCGGACTTTGAGGGTCAGGATGGCGCAGTAGGCCAACTCCAGGAATAAGGTCGACTCCAGGGCTTCCAGCCGACCACCTGAGTTCGTGTAGGCATCCAAGGCCTGTTCATATCGAGGAGAAGGACCAGCAAAAAATCTGCGGAAACACATCCTCGTTGTTCCGAATCTTGAGTCACTCTGTCTGATGTAATTGCCATGGATTCAAATGGAGGGGGACAACAATAAGGATAAGGTCATTGTTGGGTGGGAAGGTAGTTGTCTGGCGATTCGGAAGAAGGAAAAAATATTGTTGGTTCAAGCACTGAGATCGTCGTGCACATATTTTTTTTCCCCCTGCCTTTCTAATTACTTAATGATTTATTTTTTTAAAGTCGTGTGAAATGACATAAAACCACTTGCGCACAGTCAATACAGTTCCAATCAGCCCATTGTTAAGTTCACAAGCATTGTTTCCTTCTTCAGAATAATTATGGAACTGTGTCAATCGGTGTGAACCGCAATGGGCTGAAACAAAAATATACATTTTAGAAACAATTGTTACAATGGTAAAACCTGATTTTTATTGAGATCGAAAATGTAATGAAACTTCAAACATTTCAGTGAATACTACCAGGAACATGGCAGCAGGAACATGGAAGTATGCACACTGATAATGCGAGAAAAAATAATTACAGTATAAGTGACTGCTAAATTGCTCATCGTTATTTTAAAGCAATGTGACTATTACGCGAAATCACAAACCGTAATATGATTCAACAACCTCTGCCATCCTCTGAAAGTACTAGTACTGCGATTAGTGTGGTAAAGTTGGCCTGTTGCAGATGGACCTGACATAATATTATAGACCCAAGCGTATAGACCTGTTCATAGCAGAAACCATATTTTTTCATAGGCTGGCAGTATACGAAGAGGACATTTTTAACGTGGATTTAAGGCAGCAATTTTCATTGTCTTTGTACATTCCAGCACCAAGAGGCACAAATCAAGTGCGATGACAACATTGGTTAAAAAGACATGGATCGGTGAAAAAACTCCGGACAACTTAGTACACAGGAAGCTACTCATAAATGTGGAGGAAGAACTACATTTACATGTAATGTCTCGGAAGGTAAACGACAACTACCTTTCACCAATCAACAGTAACAATGATTAGAAAACGAAAATGGTGAAAATACAAAGTTCTGATCAATCCCTTTTTTTCAGAACCACATTTTGTAAGAAATATTGTGCCTCGTCCGACTTATCCCTAATTATTGTGCTCTCGTAACAAGTGCATTTACTTTCTACGCACCGGCTCCTTCCTAATCAAACTTTCTACAAGCCTTAATTACGGGAGGAAGGTAAAACTACCCAGGCTATTGCCTGGTGTGACTAGTACACGCATGGGGGGATTTTTAAAACAACAGGACTATGGATGCGAAGGGGAATTCGTGATTGTTGGTGACAAACCTTCACGTGATTCCCTGCAAGCATCCAAGTAACCTGAGTAAATATTTATAAATAATTAAGCATTCATTGAGCTTAATAGAAAAATCAGTTGTTAGTTAAGTAAGCATGGAAGTAGGACGTATTATTACTGTATGTGAATTATTACTTTGTTGGCATTTTTAATGAAGTACAATGTAAGTTGGTGGAAGGGAACTACATCAATCTATGTCACTAACGGATGTCAGGCAGAAGCAATCCCTTTAAGTAGTGTCGTACAATACACTGTACGGTGTTGGACATTAATCGCGTCATCAAATAAAGCATCGGCTATGTCCACGTGGTCCCTAGTAATCAAATGTGGTGGAGCCAAATTGTCTGCTTGCCATTCACAAATTTTTGTTCCTTTTCCAATGTATTGATTTAAAGCAATAAAAAGTGTTACACATAATATTTATTGGTTCTTGAGTTCCTGTAGCCTGTTTTCAATATCTGTAGTGGACAACCCGTGCTCCTTGTTGTACGCGAGGGAAAGTTCAAGCTGCTTTTGCTCAAGGCCAGGCATCCTCTCGTACAAAGTCTTGGTGAGTTCGTCATCCAGATCACTTTCCTCCCTGAGGATGCAGAAGTAGACGAGGAAGGCAGTAGTGCTCATGATGACCACGTACGGTTGAAACCACGGGATGTCCTTAGTGTTTCCACCGTGAGACTGACGAGCTGTCCATTTGCTTGCCTCACTGGTTGTGTACTTCACGGGCTCTTCCGATTCGTCCTTGTCCTGCGATGCCGGCCTGGACAGATGCCTGGAATCACAAAGTGCGACTAAAATAACGGGGCATGCCGAGTGATCTGTCACAAGCTTCAACTTGGTGACAGGTGGCACACTTTTTAAGTGTGAACATGCCAAAGTGGGTCACTGACTCATACCAGTGACACTTGAAGTTTCCAACATTCCACTGCACATGTTCTGACACATGCAAGGGAATCTAGGTCTGCTAAATTGTTAGTAATAAAACGTCAACAAAACATAAAGGTATAACTTTTAAACAATTTATTTACGGGAAGCAAGCATTTAAGTCACTCAAAATTTACCTAAGGTTTCCAACTATTCGGTGCCTCAACAGTGACGTACACTGCAGCAATGCTGCCCTTCCTTTTAGTAACGTCGTCATGGCGTGCAATACCTTGGAGGAGAGAAAATGCGAAAATCAGTACCAGACCAATCACCCATGATCACAAGTTATTACTGAGGTCATAAAATAACCATACATCCTCAGCAAACCATTTATTTTTCAAAATCACTGTCACACTTGTTCAACACTTGTTCCAACACGGACATTTCGCATCAGAAGGCATAAAAGATGCGAGTAGGCATCAACAGCAAAATGATAAGGCAGCTGGTGTTAAGAGTAATGTTGTCACTTCCAGAATGCTCTGTACTAGTCTTGTGCGGGGCTTCAGTTGTATGCTCTGTTGTATGTGTCGTTGTAGGTGTCTTTGTGCTTGTAGACTTAGTGGTTGTTGTTGGTTTAGTGGTTGTTGTGGATTTAGGGGTTGTTGTGGGTTTAGGGGTTGTGGGTTTAGGGGTTGTGGGTTTAGGGGTTGTTGTGGGTTTAGGGGTTGTTGTGGGTTTAGGGGTTGTGGGTTTAGGGGTTGTTGTGGTTTTAGCAGTTGTTGTGGGTTTAGGGGTTG
>KZ538496.1:0-63359 GCA_000934665.2 Catajapyx aquilonaris | reverse complement strand
CCCCCCCCCCCCGCTCATTTTCACTCTTCTTTAGAGTAATTTTTCACTCAATTTGAGTGATTTTTTTACTGAATGTGTGATTCTAACCTGGATTGATTACGGCTCAAATTGAGTGGAAAATCACTCGATCATCACTTGAGTGACATATTTCCACTAAAATTGAGTGATCATTTCACATTCGAGCGAAAAAAAAACAACTCAAAATGAGTGAAACCGGTATCACTCACTGAAAGAACAGTTTCCTCCCCCCACTCAATTTCACTCTTCTTTCGACTATTTTTTTCACTCGATTTGAGTTCAAGTAGCTCTTTGCGGAGTGAAATTCACTCAAAAAGTAACATTTTGCGTAAGTTCTCATTTTTAGAGTGAGATTATTCACTTAAAAATGTTTCGAGTGATATTTTCACTCAAAAATGTTTAGAGCGAGATTTTCACTCAAAATATTTCAGAGCAAGATTTTCACTCAACATTTTTAGAGTGAGATTATTCACTTAAAACCAATGTTTCGAGTGATTTTTAACTCAACATTTTAGAGTGAGATTATTCACTTAAAATGTTTCGAGAGATTTTTAACTCAAAATATTTAGAGCGAGATTTTCACTCAAAAATGTTTAGAGCGAGATTTTCACTCAACATTTTTAGAGCGAGATTTTCACTCAAAATATTTTCGAGAGAGATAATAAAAAATTTAGTGAGATTTTCAATCAACATTTTAGAGCGATATTTTCCCTCAAAATATTTAGAGAGAGATTTTCACTCAAAAATGTTTAGAGCGAGATTATCACTCAACATTTTAGAGCGAGATTTTCACTCAAAATATTTTCGAGAGCGACAATAAAAATTTAGTGAGATTTTCAATCAACATTTTTAGAGTGAGATTTCGACTCAAAAGTTTTTAGAATATATTTTCGAGTGACATTTTCGCTCAAAGTTTTTTTTTACGAGTGAAATCAGCCAACCTATATCTTGTGACACTGAGGATGTGGAAATAAACTGTGAATTTGAACAACCTTTTGTTCCTCCTGAAGTGCAATAAAACAGCTAGAGAGGCTACCTATAGTCCTGTTTCTCCAGCAGCAGTCAGACTCACTGACCCCCCCAACCTCTACTCCTGTATTTTCCTTGCATGTTTTTCCAGCGGGAGAGAAGCGCGGGCTGCAGCAGCAGCATCCGTGTTGTCCCTTCTCCTGGACAAACCCAGAGTTGGAATATGGATGAGCCCACAGGCCAGGTCCAGGGAGGCTGGGAAGCGGATAGAATCAACTGGCAGGAGAGGAAAAAAGGAAGAAAAAGAGTCCAGCAGAGAGAGAGGAAATAGGGGGCGCAGCAGCACTGGTGCTGGAATAGATGCTTGCAAAGACTCACTGGACAACGCAACAGCCTCCTATTATGCATGATGGGGATGAGGGGGGGAAAACGCAACAAGTGTGCTGGATTTTGTAGGCTCCAGAGGAACACATCAAAGTTAGTTTACTCTGGAGGGTTTCTCTGCTGCCCACCGATGCATGACCCCGGAATTGAGTTGATTTCTTGGAGAAATAATCGCCATATTGTGGCCAGGGTGATTATTTCCCCCCTCTGGTTTGTCGTCTTACCTTCGTGGTTGAGCGGCACCCGGCCCGTGGGCGGCCCCTGTGTTCGCAAAAGTTGGCTCCAGCTGCAGCACTAACCCGAATCTGCGATCCAGCACACACTTATTGCGACATGTTAGAACTTGGTACCAAACCACACAAAAAAAAAAAACCCCGCCCCCGCTTTTCCGCCTGCTGTTACGTCATCATATTTTAATAAATAGTTGTAAATTTTGAAACGTGTTTAATATTTCATGGGTGGGAATCTTTCTTGGGAGGCTAAAAATGTGCATGTTTTAAAAAAATGACGAATTAATTGCGCGAATTGTCGGACATGTAATTGGTCTAATTACGACATTGCTCACACAATCAGTACACTTGTCATATTGATAACTTCGCTCCGTAATTTTTGGGCTGTTTTAAAATTCCCTCGCGACCATGGCTGAGAGTATAAGTACACGTTTTTAAAATGTTTGGACAGAATACAATGTTTCAACATGACATCGGTTGCAGTCAAGTGATGATATTTTTGCATGCGCACTCATATGCAGCCGCATATTTTGCATCACATGCACTGCTGGTTTCATAATTACATGCAGTGTTATTTTAAGCAGCTCGGAACGTAAAACAATTGCACAAAAAGCAACATAACATCTTGCGACGTTGTACGTTTGTTTAACATGCTTTCCAAAACAATAAAGCTGGACAGGATTCCTAATTAGCGTAACCATGTGAAAGAGATTGCGAACTATTTCCCATGTTGTGTTCGATCGGCCGATCGTGTAATAAACTAGTCCAGACATGCGTTATATAGGAGCAGGCCTGTAGATCCGCAGGGAGTGCCTGCGGATTGGAATATTCTGTGAGAAGCAGCCTCAGCAGCAGAAAGCAGCCGAGTGGAAGCAGGAAAAGCCTGAAGCCCAATTACGTCAAGTGGCAGGCAGCCATAAAGCCACAGAGCACTTCTGACTTGCTTAATGAGATGGTCCGGAGCTGGCCAAAGGGATACTGCGGAAAGAAGGAGATTGGAGGGGATGGGAGGGGCAGTGGGAGGGGGAGAAAAGGGGATGACATGAAGCAGGGGTTGGGGGAGGAAAGGATCACTGGACAGCGGGCATCAGGGATTCGCAGCTTGTCCGCCAGAACATGCAAATTATTCCAACGCAAACAGTGACAATAAAGGTCGACATCTAATTAACCGCATGCAGAGGTTCAGAATTTACATTAAAAATGTTGCCGTACATAAACAGATTTAAAGAATGGACAACTCTCGATGTTTTAACTTCATTTTATAAAACAGTTCTTACATAAAATTGAGCTCTTGAGCATTCCTCAGTGTCATAAATAATAATAAAAAACCAGCATAAATAGATATGCAGAGTAAACAGTTACTTCCACCTGAACACCTTGTCCTTGCACTGAATCTCGACGACTTCTTTCTGACACTTGGTGTCCCTTCCGCAGAACCTCTGGAGAAGCAAATCTCCAAGTCCACAGTCACTGAGATTCACCAATCCAAACGCATCCGACTCAGCTCCAGATTCGCTCGAGGACGGTCGGTCAGGGAGACGAGCAAAGGCTTCACTACCCTGGCAGGTTACGCTGGTTATTGTCGAGAGAGTTACATTACGCAGGGTGGAATCCATCATTTCGTGAACCACATGTGGTAAGATGGGGCCACGAAGCTCAACCACATAAGACGAACCTGTTCCCGCCTGGATGGTGCTGTAATGAACCTGCAACGACAAGCATGTCAAACGCATGTCAAGTACGCATTTAAGCTCTCTCCTCACCTGAAGCTTCATGAGTGTTGCCCCCTGGAACGCCACAGGTGCCAACAACGTAGGTGGGATCCCCGCGGTGTGGCCAGAAGCGGCAATGCAACTCCTGCTCGACAGCAAGAAGTCAAGCAGTGACTGTGTCTCCACGCCATTCACTTGAACTGCTGACTCAGGTCTGAAGTCATCCTTGATGCCACCTTCACGTCGTCTTTAAAATAAAAGGAGTTTTCCTGGCGCTGGGGTAATTAAACTAAAATAAAATAATTACATTCTGTCCCTGATGCTCAGTCCAACCAATGAAGTCTGATTGGCACCCATGCTGGCCAGCAAATCCAAGGTCTCCTCGTCTTCTGTCCCGCCCTTTTTGGGACTGTCGTCAACTGCTGGCTCCTCGTCTGAGTTCCGCCTGCAACAGAGTCACAACATGAGCAGAGGGTCTGTGTTTCAGCAAATGTCACGTTAAAGTCACATGTGTAGATTTATGTACGGCAATATTATCGAAGCATCAACACTCACTTGGTTGGAGATTCTTTCTTCAACGGCATGGAAAACTCAATACCTGGAGGATAAATTAAGAAGGTGAAATTAATATGCAGGCCGTGCATGCGATTATAATTACTAAATAAGCATCAAATTACAGATTGTCACTTTGTTTGCTGCGAGCCTTGATGAACTGCTCTTTACATTGACATATGCTTCAGGTACTGCCAATTTCGTTTGAAGGAGTCGTAATTTCCGGATGGAACTGACCTTCCCGCTTCATGGAGTTCCTGAGTCCTGACGTACTCGGGGTGAGGATGGCGTTAATTTCTAGAGCAGACGACATTCCTGCTGCCCTAAACAGACATGTGAATGCCGGCGCGCACAGGTAGAAGAAGGGGCATTGGCGTGTCCGAAGCAGCTGGTACAGAGAAGTCAGGCTCTCTTTCCTTGGAGGGAACAATTCAGCGGATGAGATCAGAGCAAAATGACAGATGCGAAGGCTAACAGAACTGACCAGTCCTTGTGCATGGCCTCCTGGTCTGACTGGGAAGGAGCGGCCTTCGACCCTCCTCCACTGGAGTCCGCGCCCTTGAGTCCCCTGGTCCTGTAGCGTGGGAAGAGGTTGACCCCAGATTTTGCAGGGTGCTGCCAATAGAAGCTGCAGCGGCGGAGATGTGCGGCTGGGCTTGTGTCCAACGAAGCAGAGGAGCAGTCGTTTGAAGGCAGGCAGCGGGTAAACATGCTCACTCCTGAGGCCTCCTCACAAGCCTGGAACGCACCACAATTATTACATTACTTACTCGGAGTGCGTAATATTTAATTACTGGATTTAGCCATGTTATCAGGCCCAACTGGAGTGCAGAGAGCAATTTTGGAGTGCAAATTGCACCTTCGCAACCGCTTCGATTTTCAGCTTGCCTGTTTCTTCCGAGCATATCAAGCTCACCTTCAGCTTGGGATCCCATGGAAACGGAAGCGAAGACGTGAATCGGAGGCTGGTCTTAAGACTCCAGTCTATCGGAAGCTCCTCTTCCCAACCTGCATCGTCATCCTTCGATGCATCTGACTAATAAGACAACATTAGTTGCACTGTTCCAGAAACGACACGATTCCCGTAGCTTACATGACAGCTGGACTCTTTTGCAAAAACATCTGAAAATGAGGTGACCAACTCTCCACTGGTGCTAGGACTCCCGTAGCTGGAAGTCAGCAGCTGGAAAAGGGTCACGTCTGCCGAGGGATCCAACTCCGGGGGAGGCTCCAGACATGGCTTCTTTGCGTCGTTGGCATCCGGCGCACTGGAAAGGAACGTATGAAATTGGTAACATGTCATGGGCGGGTACTTTTTGGTGGGTATCACCTGAATGGATTTCGACTCCTCTTCTTGATAATAAATTTTTTCTGCGGTGCCGGGGAGGAGCTGGGCTCCGATGGTGACGATGATGAGCGGAGGAGGCCTGTGAGCCTGGCCTGCAATGCAAGCTTCTTCTTCCGCAGCTGCCTCAGTCGGTTCACCTCTTCCGGATGCTTCCACGGAGAAGGCGGATCTGCCATTGAGCTCATCTGCTCATTGCATAAATAATTGTGCTGAAAATTTGTATGTATATTACTTGCTAATTAACTGTGCTGATATTGGTGCAAAATACTCAATGTTGGTTTTCGGCGGATTTCGGGTTCGAATCGCATTCTATGAAAGGCCCCAGTTTCCTTACCGAACTTCAGGTCGGTCGTCCGGAGATGCGAATATAAAACGATTGGCGAAACTTTTTGCACAAAACCGATTCGCATCCGAACCGGTAGACCGTGTCCAAATGTATTAAACAAATCGCATGTTTAAACCAGATTAAATGTTGCAATTATTTTGATTTTCGCGGAATATAAAATTTAATGTGCAGCAGCCCTTTCATTTTTTAAAAACAATCGAACAAAAATGATAATGTTCGTTGAATTCAGACGCGCTGTTGCGCCGGTATCACACGGCTAGTATGCGCTAATCATATTTATTTAACACACTAATATTTTTTTAAATTATTAAGTAATATTTAATTAACTTCTGGCGCACTGAATTTAGAATTTAATGCTGTTTAAATGACAGCCAGCATTAATCCTACGCCGCATACAGAGCGCACAGAAGCATCGATTGGCTGTCCAGTGTGACCCCCAGCCAATCAGGGCACGTCGTTCATCTCCCTCTTTCTCACCATCTGGCAACCCTGTCCTTCACCTGGCACCCCTGCTTCAATCCTTTTCCGGTTCGGCGTGTGGCGTGTGTGTAGCCAAGATGGTGAGTCCTTTTTCTTCCCTTTTCAACATAAAATCCGGGCTTATCCGCCACCGGATCGGCCATCCCCGGTTCATCCAGGTGTCCGGATTGTCCCGGGAAAAATTCCGGATGAAAAACGGTACTGGTCGAACCGGTGTTGGTTGAGAGCAGCCTGAAAATCAATGTGGGGGAAAAAAAGTGTTCGAATTATTCCCGATATGTTCCAAATTTTAGGGGGGGCCAATTAGTGCAATTAATTGTGTGTACAGATCCTCAGTGATGAATGATCATGACGCTTGACCTGATTTTTACAAGTGAAGATAGCATGAGGCAGATTCTGAGAGGAATTTTCTGGGGCGGACACAGTCCGTTGCAGCAAGTGGGACATGTTTACTTATGTGTTATTAATTTTTACAGGTTCGCGGACCGCGTAAACACTTGAAGCGTATCCATGCGCCGAAGCACTGGATGTTGGGGAAGCTGGCCGGGGTGTTCGCACCTCGGCCTAGCTCAGGCCCCCACAAGCTGAGGGAATGCCTGCCGCTAATCATCTTTCTTCGGAACCGGCTGAAGTACGCACTGACTGCGGCGGAGGTTAAAAAAATAGTGATGCAGCGTCTAATAAAGGTGGACGGGAAGGTGCGAACGGATCCCAACTATCCATCCGGATTCATGGATGTGATCACCATTGACAAGACCGGAGAGCACTTTCGGCTCATTTACGACACCAAGGGGAGGTTCATCGTGCATCGGATCACTCCAGAAGAGGCGAAGGTGACTATAAGAAATTAATTATTAACAAATCTTGTCGTGCGATCCTCAAGGATGTAGAATGTAATAGACGCTTGACCTGATTATTCATTGACGAAAGAATGAGGCAGATTCTGAGAGGATTTCTTAACTCCGTGAAATTTGTGGTTTGATTTTTTGGCCATTTTTTAACACCTTGTTTGGTTGCAGTACAAGCTGTGTCGTGTCCTGCGTGCGCAGTTGGGCCCCAAGGCTGTCCCGTACCTGGTGACCCATGATGGCCGTACCATCCGCTACCCCGATCCCCTGATCAAGGCCAACGACTCCATCCAGATGGACATTGGCACAGGGAAGATCCTGGACTTCATCAAGTTTGAGACCGGGAACCTCTGCATGATCACTGGAGGGCGCAACTTGGGGCGAGTGGGCACAGTCGTGTCCAGGGAGAGACATCCGGGGTCCTTTGACATCGTGCACGTCAAGGACACAAATGGAAATGTGTTTGCCACCAGGTACGTTTGCACCTGTTATTCTGAAAGCATGCCCCTGATCGAAGCCGCCTGTTATGTTAAATTACCTGCGTACGGGCGGTCAAAAAGGTGGGCATAGTAACTCTCTCTGAAAGGTCGCTGGTCTGGATTATTAAGTGTCGAATCAGCATTACCCACAGCGAGGACATACTCAGTGTTGGACACTAGCGTTGTTTACACTTGGGTTAATAATGCGTGTCTTCTTTTCCGATTCCAGGCAAAACTACATTTTCATGATTGGAAAGGGCACGAAGGCGTACGTATCCCTGCCAAAGGGCAAGGGTATCAAGCTGACCATCGCAGAGGAAAGGGACCAGCGCCTTGCTGCCAAAGCAGCCGCTGCTGCCTCAACGTCCGTCTGAAAAATCAACATGTATCCAGGCGGGAGGGAGAGAGAGAGAGATCATTAAAAAAAGTAAACAACCGAACATGAGAGTTCTTGCGTTCCAAACCTTTCCCATTTATTCCAGTGGCATTCAGCCACAGGGCACTGATGACAGCACGTAAGATGCATAACTCGCTATCCCTTTCCATACAAGTGTATTTTCTCAAGGAAACCTTCATAATAACACATTACAATGCTACATGTTGAAAGTAAAACAAGAATTATAGTGCAAGATATACAAAATAAGAAAGTCAACATTACAACCCATACCGACACTACTGTACAAACGCCACCTCAGCCTTTGCATGTTAGGTCACTTTGTTGATTCGTGGCAAAATAAAATACGTTTCATAAGCTTCTGGCGCACACCAATATGGAAGTTCTCAGTAGTGAAATTCTTTGCATAGGTTTTCAGTCTGAGCGAAAAGTAGCACTCTGCAATTTTCTTGATCACTTGAAAAGAGTGCCTCTCATCAAAAATTTCACACTCGTATAAGTCATGTGCAGTACCTCCTTGAAACAGTGGCAAATGGCACACTCGGCGGAAAACACTATGCACAAGAACACTTGCAAAACTTTTTTTTTTAATTTGCGAGAAATCCTCACCAAACATTACCACACGGAAAGCACGTTCACATGCTTTGACAACAGTGAACGCAGCTGCGGATGGTTTTATTAAACCCCCATTGTTGTCCATGTCTGTAAACACGCTCATTGGCCCAGCGAAGGAATAATTATGGTCTCCAACTGGACTGGCGACAAGACCCTCCATGCAAGGTTGACATGTGATGGTTTTCATTAAACGGCGCACTATGAAACCACCAATGTAATACAATACGTTTTCTGTGAACTCTGACAGGGCACAGGAATCTAGTAATTCTGCCACACAAGATTCTCTCTCTCTGCAGGTATCCTCTTCATTTGATAGGTCCCTCAGCGATCTCTTTGATGACCTAAACTCAAATATGTCTGCAGGGTCAGGCAAATCATTAGGCATCCTGCAATTGCCTGTTGAAGAAGCTTGTACATGGCAAAGCAACCGTTTCACCTGAAGAGAGCTAGGGTTATTGTTCCATCCTCGGATTTTTGCAAAATGCATTTCTAAGTGATCTTGCGAGAAACGATATGTTATGACGTAATTCAGTGGATTGACCTCTCTAGTGAGAAAGTGCATTGCAACGGACTTCAATGATTTCAAGGTAAGCAGAAAACCAATCACAAAAGTCTTGCGTCTATGAAGAATAATGGGGTGTGCTCGACCCGACTCCATGACAATTTGCAAGGACGTGAGGTACTTTTCGGCTTGAGAGACAGTTGCCAGCCAAACATGTTGATTGGATAGTCGTAAAGCAGCCTTGTAGCCCTTTGCAAATGGATTCTTTGAATTACACAAATCAAATATCTTGTCCAGCATCTCCATGAACTCACATGTTGCTTCTGACCCCATGAACTCCTTAAGCTTCAGTCCATCTCTCAAAAAATGAAGCGCAGAGGCCACTGAGCCACTCAGTGTTTGAGCGGCCACGCACACTTTCAATTTTTGTACATGATTTCGGGACAGCTTATTGCCCACTTCCTTTTCCTGCAATTCATGCAGTTTCGCAACATAATTCCATGATATTGTGCCCTTTAGCGACTGCAATACCTTTAAATCTGCGAGGCTGTTCCTTGCCAGTTTCAGCATGTGGCAAGGATCGAAAATTACGTAGACCTCATACTGTCTAGTAGGATGCAAGAAGTGTGTGGTCAGTTTGGGGACGTCACCGGTGAAATTCACACCTAGTTCCTGGACTGTACGAACACTAGAGGCACACCCATCTAATGTAAGTGTCCATACCCTAATTCCAACATTATCCAGTTTCTCCAGGCAAACTCGGATAAGCTGACACTGCACGTTTCCTGCAACTTTGTCCGTAAGGAAGTATGCAACTGGAAATTTAAATTTGCCGACAAGTGATACCACCATAAACACCAAGACTTCCGAAGCTAGAGTTTCACATGCTTCCGCTATAGCTCCACCGTAATCTACATATCCAGCATAGCTTTTTGTAGCTGAATTGTACTCCATGCATTTCCTAATTGACATACTGCCAAGCACCAAACCGCAGTCAGCCAGCCACGGTTGCTCACTGGTTTTTTTTTGCAAGTAGTTGAAAGCATCAGTTAAGAACCCTGGTTCTGCTTCTACATTAGAGCACCATTTCTGAAGCAGGGAGACATGTGGCAACCTAAAGTGAGACCGCGCGAACCTGTATGCCTTCGGAGACTGGTAATACAAAGTCATGGAAAATCTTTTCACTTCCTTTGAATACCTGTACCCATTTGGGCTGCTGGCGGAGTCGTTCTTAATGGGATCCTTATTAAGCAGCTGCAATCCAGAAAAAGACTCGGCCAGAAGACTCTCTGCCACCTCCCCAATCAAGTTTTTTCTCCTTAATGACTCGAGGAGATCCTTCATCTTGTTGATCTTGGTTGGTCGGCGCCGCAGATTCTGTTGAAGCATCTTCTGGGGCAATTTCTTCTTCGTTGGTGATGAAGTAATAATGGGTTCCGTGGGGTTTCCAGCTGCATGGATGTGACGACTATTATTTCCAGATGTATCAGCTGTCAGCGTGTTCTTGGCAAGTCCATCGCTTTTCATCCTCTGAGAAATAATCAATCAATGAACTTTAATAACAACTTGAGACATCATTTGATGGTTGACCAGTCACAGGTCACTACGCTATTATGTAGGCAGTAACATTTCCTGTGGGCAGTGGGCATCATTTTGTGCAAAAAAAGAGATGCATGCAAGAACAATGGATTCCAATGTGACATGGAGTAGTAACATTTGTCATGACAATGCTCACACATTTCATGTGGATTACCCATAATGGCATATTGTCGTACACACAATATGCGTTACCTTCGCTGTAGGCTGAGAACTGTCACTGGCGCATCTCCTCTTTGGTGGTGGTGGTTTCCGTGAGGGCACTTTCTCTCGCAGGTGCTGCTGAGAGATGAATACTGTCGGTACAGCATCCTTCTTCAAGAGTGGTATATTAGCACCTGGTCTTTTCTGGTAGCTGTCGTGTGTGAAGTGCAGGCTGCACAGTTTGCTGTGAATTGATGGCGTGAAATTCACCCGACGCAGGTTGTTCATCCATTTGGCGAGCAACTCTGGATTCTTCAAGGGGTAACTGCAATGTTAAAAATTCATTGTCGTTAAGTGCTGTGTACGGCGCTGCGCTGCGTTTTGCTTCACCTGTGAAAGGATATTCCCGAGCCGCCCTTGTCGGCCCTCGATTTGCACCCATCTGCAGAGCAGTGCTGCGGCATGATGGAACAGTGGGCAGCAGAATTAGGGGCGGCCCCTGTGCAGATGGGGCACCATCGATCCGAGTCGCCCAAAGCAAAGATGGCGGCCGGTAGAACCTGGCTTCACTTTTCCTTTAGGAGATATCTTTGGGGGGGGGGGGTCCCCATCGCTATATTGTGTGTTATTGTTGCATAATAATTCGAGGAAGAATATTATATAGCCAGAGCCTAGCCTACAAAAACCATGGTTGAAAATGTTGCAAGTTCATGAGCGATCAATTGAGGAATTTCATATTTGAATTGGCGCCGCATCCCTGCCGACCTGTTCAATCCTGTTCCATAAGTCCAAAGAATGTTTGAAAATACTTCCAAAAATTAATTTATATCAAAGTAAAGGTTTAAACCGTTTAAACTGTCAGTAAATACAAGCAATTGCAGTAAATAGATGACGCTTCCGGCATGGTTTACACGCACCAGTTGGCCTGAATCATACACGCATGCGTCATGTAATATCCTGCGTTCTGATTGGCCGAATGTGAGTGGTGGCCTAGCAGATGTAAACGGGGAGTAACGGTTGAAGACTTGAAGTGACGTCACATCCGCCCGGTCTCTTTCTCTTTCGATGGCCGCGTGGTCAGGTTTGTTTCGTTTTTCCTTCTTTTCTTCGGGGGATTTGGGGGGCCGGAATATAGAGGCTGCTTCATGGGGCTTCTGCCTAACGCAACCCCGGTGATGATCGTCTGTACTTACATCAAGTGAAGAAAGCGAAAACGTAAAAAATAATTAATGAACCAGACTCTGAGGGGACACTGAACTGCGACTTTAACAAGATGCGTGGTCTTGCTTCTGAAAATTTGTGATTCGTCAGCATGTTTATTTGCAGATTGTGAACATGGCGGCGAATCTTGTTGGGGTCCCCGACGGCCCGAGTTGGGAGAAGCAGCAGCTGGTGAGACGCAACTTGCAGGAAATTTTGGGGTGTGAGGTTAGGGATTTGTTTGCTCTGAAATGTGCCCACAATGATGATAAACTTGCCCTCTCTGTATTTAGAGCGTGATGATTAAGTTTACTGAGTGGGGCATACCGATAAATTTTGAAATGTTAACAAGTGGCAGCATGTAACTGATGCAACAGAGGTTCCGTTCCAGGTGACCATATTGTTTGCGGACCTGCACGCTTACTTGGACAATATGAAAGCGCCGTGGGAACTGCTGGAGTTGGGAGAAACGTAAGTCATAATTTCATTGAATTTGATTCTCGAACATGAAGCGATGAGATTTTCCTTGATGATGATCGAACTTAACGTTCATGTGTCAGTAGGACCATGGACGTGGCTGAGGCTAAGGTTGTTTCTATGGATAGGAGTAAATGGCGCAGGTTAATTAATGGGTAGAATATTCACGGGTTTGTGAGGAATGGCAGTGCCATTGAATTTTTCGGAAGGGCTAGAGAATGTTTGCAGATTGGTGGGAGGAGTCGACGTCTGGAAGGTCATGCACGGGCTCTGGGTGCTGTGCAGAACTACAAGTTTGGCAAATATCTCTTGCACAGTAATGCATAGGTTGACACCGGTAGTCATGCTTGCAACTGGGTGTCTGCCTCTGTCTCTGTCCTGCACAGCGCTTGGAGATTGAGTGTGGAGATAATGATGATCAAACTTGCCCTCACAGAATATTAATGACTAATATAACTATCTGAATGGAAATTTGCTTATTCATGTAATGAATTTAGTTCGCACAAACTTGTTCTGATTGCGATCATTTTCATTGCAGAGGAGGATGACGTGATTGCGCCACACAAACTGGACATCCGCATTGGGAAAGTCGTCGATGTGAAGAAACATCCTGTACATAGAATCTATTGATTTAGGTAACTTGATAGTTGCTTTTGTCAAATATGTAATGTAGCTAGTGCAACATTTGATAAAAATGATGAGTTCCTAATGATTCAGTGACAACATCATTTGTGCCGCTTGAGGAGATGCAGAACCGCCTGGTTGTGGTCCTGTGCAACCTGAACCCTGCGAAACTCAAAGGGGTCGAGTCGAAAGTAATGGTGTTGTGCGCATCAGCCGGCAGCCCTTGAGCCCTGGCGCCACTTGACCTTCCAAGCGAGAGCATCGCAGGGGACAGAGTGTACGTCGATGGGTACGAAACAGGCTCACCAGACGCGGTGCTCAACCCAAAGAAGAAAGTGTGGGAAGGCGCACATTGCGTTCTTTGTGCCCATGACCAAAATTGGCGACCTGTTGAGAGCGGGGTGTGAGGTTAGAGATTTATTTGCTTTGAAATGTTCCCACAATGATGACAAACTTGCCCTCTCTGCATTTAGAGTGTGATGATTAAGTTTACTGAGTGGGACATACCGATAAATTTTGAAATGTTAACAAGTGGCAGCATGTAACTGATGCAACAGAGGTTCCGTTCCAGGTGACCATATTGTTTGGAGGGATCATTATTTTGATAGTGATGCAGCTTCTAATAATGGAGGATGGGAAGGCACAAATGGATCCCAACTATCTGTCCGGATTCATGGATGTAATCACCATCGACAACACCGGCGACTTTCGGCTCATTTACGACACCAAGGTTCATCATACATCAGATCATGCCAGAAGAGGACAAGGTGATTATAACAATTTAATTATTAACAAATCTTGTCGCGCAATCCTCAAGGATGTAAAATGTAATAGACGCTTGACCTGATTATTAATTGACGAAAGAATGAGGCAGATGCTGAGAGGATTTCTTAGCTCCGTGAAATCTGCGATTGGATTTTTTGGCCATTTTTTAACGCGTTGTTTGGTTGCAGTACAAGCTGTGTCGTGTCCTGCGTGCGCAGTTGGGCCCCAAGGCTGTCCCGTACCTGGTGACCCATGATGGCCGTACCATCCGCTATCCCGATCCCCTGATCAAGGCCAACGACTCCATCCAGATGGACATTGGCACAGGGAAGATCCTGGACTTCATCAAGTTTGAGACGGGGAACCTCTGCATGATCACTGGAGGGCGCAACTTGGGGCGAGTGGGCACAGTCGTGTCCAGGGAGAGACATCTGGGGTCCTTTGACATCGTGCACGTCAAGGACACAAATGGAAATGTGTTTGCCACCAGGTACGTTTGTACCTGTTATTCTGAAAGCATGCCCCTGATCGAAGCCGCCTGTTATGTTAAATTTCCTGTGTACGGGCGGTCAAAAAGGTGGGCATAGTAACTCTCTCTGAAAGGTCGCTGGTCTGGATTATTAAGTGTCGAATCAGCATTACCCACAGCGAGGACATACTTTTTGCCATACTCAGTGTTGGACACTAGCATTGTTTACACTTGGGTTAATAATGCGTGTCTTCCTTTCCGATTCCAGGTAAAACTACATTTTCATGATTGGAAAGGGCACGAAGGCGTACGTATCCCTGCCAAAGGGCAAGGGTATCAAGCTGACCGTCGCAGAGGAGAGGGACCAGCGCCTTGTTGCCAAAGCAGCCGCTGCTGCCTCAACCTCCGTCTGAAAAATCAACATGTATCCAGGCGGGAGGGAGAGATGAGAGAGAGAGAGAGATCATTAAAAAAGTAAACAACCGAACCTGAGAGTGCTTGTGTTCCAAACCTTTCACGTTTATTCCAGTGACAACCAACGTCCGTTCTGAATTCTCCAATTTCAATAGTTGAAACATTGGTTTCAATATTGGAAGGCGTTTCATACCTGACCAGCACATGCTGTGGGCGCCGCTTCTGCGTATTGCGAATAATAATAATTAATAATAATAATTGGGTAGTGCAGAACGAAGCCATTTTGTGACTAGAGGAATTTCAACCCCATTTGCAGACATTTGAATTCGCGCCACAATCTTTGGCCACAATCCTGCCAATAATAGCGATTCTCTTTAATAAGTTTCAAAGATGGTTGCAAAATACTTTAAAATTTAATTTGCATCTAAATTAAAAGCTTCATATTAAACTGTGAGTAAATAGATTACGCCGGGTGACACTTCCGGCATAGTTTACACGCGCCAGTTGGCGTGAATTATACACGCATGCGTCATGTGGCTTCCTGCTTTCTGATTGGCCCAATGTGAGTGGTGGCCTAGCAGATGTAAACGGGGAGTAACGGTTGAAGTGACGTCACATCCGGCCTTTCTCTCTCTGATGGCGTGGTCGGCGAACTGGTCAGGTTCGTTTCGTTTTCCCTTCTTTATTCGGGGATTTGGGAGGCCGGAATCATGGCGCTTCGGCTTGGGGACACGGTCGGTTTAGGCTCGCCCTGAAAACCACTCTTGCATCACTAAAAATAATCGAAAGGAAGCCCCATGTTGAATGACTCTGTATATTGAGAACAATGGAGTTGTTGGGGTTTCAGATGGACTTTTTGCAAGTTCTGGAGGACCACCTGGCCTCCAGGACATACATTCTGGACCACTGGTTGACCCAAGTGGACATCCAGGTGCATAGGGCCGTACAGAACATTAGTCTGGACGCCACTAGTTATCCGCATGCGACACGCTGGAGAAGGCACATCTCCAGCCTGGACTGCAGGGAACGGAGCAACCTTCCATTTGTCAAGCTGCAGTCGTCTTGCATGGGAGCGCAGGTGACGGGAAGCTTCATACTAACCGCATGGCACGCTCAGGCTTGTAAACGCAACCCCGGTGATGATCGTCTGTACTTACATCAAGTGAAGAAAGCGAAAACGTAAAAAATAATGAACCAGACTCTGAGGGGACACTCATGAACTGCGACTTTAAAAATATGCGTGATCTTGCTTTTGAAAATTTGTGGTACATCATCAAGTTTATTTGCAGATTGTGAACATGGCGGCGAATCTTGTTGGGGTCTCAGACGGCCAGACGTGGGAGGAGAAGCAGCAGCTGGTGAGACGCAACTTGCAGGAAATTTTGGGGGAGGACCAGCTGGACCAGATCCTGAAGGAGAGGAGCCTGAAGGTCTACTGGGGGACGGCCACGACTGGGAAGCCGCACATTGCGTACTTCGTGCCCATGACCAAGATTGGCGACCTGTTGCGAGCGGGGTGTGAGGTTAGGGATTTGTTTGCTCTGAAATGTGCCCACAATGATGATAAACTTGCCCTCTCTGTATTTAGAGCGTGATGATTAAGTTTACTGAGTGGGACATAACGATATGTTTTGAAGTGATAATAAGCAGCAGCATGTAACTGATGCAACAGAGATTCCTTTCCAGGTGACCATATTGTTTGCGGACTTGCACGCTTACTTGGACAATATGAAAGCGCCGTGGGAACTGCTGGAGTTACGAGTCGAGTATTACCAGGCGATTATCCGTGCGATGCTCAGTTCCATCGGGGTACCTCTTGAGAAACTAAGATTCGTGCGGGGAACGGACTACCAGCTGGACAGGAAGTACACTTTAGACGTGTACAGGCTGACCTCCATGGTGACTGAGCATGATGCGAGAAAGGCTGGGGCCGAGGTGGTCAAGCAGGTGGAGCATCCGCTGCTGTCCGGTCTTATTTATCCAGGACTCCAGGCCTTGGACGAGGAGTACCTGGAAGTGGACGCACAGTTTGGCGGGGTGGACCAGAGGAAGATTTTCACATTCGCTGAGAAATATCTGCCGCAGCTTGGGTACAAGAAGCGGATACATCTTATGAATCCGATGGGTATGTTGCACGCTACGTCACGTTTGTATGCAGAATACTTACCATTTGATCATAGTTCCAGGGCTAACTGGAGCGAAGATGTCTTCGTCTGAGGAAGACAGCAAGATAGACCTACTGGACACTCCGGCAGCCGTTAAGAAGAAGCTGAAGAAGGCCTTTTGCGAGCCAGGGAACGTGGAGGACAACGGTGTCCTTTCCTTCGTCAAGCATGTGCTGTTTCCACTGATGAAACCTAACGAAGGTGAGAATTATACAGCCGTTCGTACACTGCAATTCTTTGTAAAATTATTTCCGCTAATTATGATGAAACGTACATTTTTTGGCTCTCAGATGCAGTTTGTGAAATGTTTAAGGTTTTAAGGTGGAACGAGATGAGGCGAATGGAGGATCCGCGAACTACACTTCCTACGATGCGCTGGAGCAGGCCTACGCAAAGCAGGAGCTTCATCCAGGCGACCTGAAGGCAACGGTTGAAAGGATGCTGAACTCGCTTCTTGAGCCAATTAGGAAAGAATTCGAGACGCCCAAGCTTAAAGCCCTCGCCCAAAAGGCTTACCCTCCGCCCGGAAAGAAGCGTAAGTCATAATTACATTGAATTTGATTCTCGAACATGAAGCGAATAGATATTCCTTGATGATGATCACACTTGCCCTCACTGAATATTACTGACTGATATAACTATCTGAAGGGAAATTCACTAATTCGTGTACTTGAATTTGTTCGCATGAACTTGTTTGATTGCTATCATTTTCATTGCAGAGGAGGATGATGTGATTGCGCCACACAAACTGGACATCCGCATTGGGAAAGTCGTCGACGTGAAGAAACATCCTGATGCGGACTCCCTGTACATAGAATCGATTGATTTAGGTAACTTGATAGTTGCTTTCGTCAAATATGTAATGTAGCTAGTGCAACCTTTGATGATAATGATTACTTCCTAATGATGATAACACTATGCTGACATTTTAAGTGATTGATTCAACTATTGTCTATTGAACCAGACTCTGAGCGGAAGTTGTACTTTGCGATTCAAGTTGATGCCTGTCAAAAATTTAACTTGATAATTTGCATTGAACATGTTTTGTTTGGCCAGGTGAAGGAGAGCCTCGTACCATCGTGAGCGGCCTTGCATCATTTGTGCCGCTTGAGGAGATGCAGAATCGCCTGGTTGTGGTCCTGTGCAACCTGAAACCTGCCAAACTCAAAGGGGTCGAGTCGAAAGGAATGGTGTTGTGCGCATCAGCCGACACCCCTCGAGCCGTGGAGCCACTGGACCCTCCAAGCGACAGCACCGCAGGGGACCGAGTGTACGTCGATGGGTACGAAACAGGCTCACCAGACGCGGTTCTCAACCCGAAGAAGAAAGTATGGGAAAAACTGCAGGCAAGTCCGCATAATTGATCGTTTTGATATTCGCACAAAGCAACTCATGATGATGATAAAACTTGCCCTCGCTGATGTTACAGTGACTGATAAAAAAAGTAATGAACCAGACTCTGAATGAGAATTTAAACGTGCATTCTTGCGATTCCTAACGAATGCCAAGTCCTAATGAACGCCTTTTTTTCCTTTCTTGTAGGTTGACCTGAAGACCAACGCCTCGGGTGCAGCCCAGTGGCAGGGCAACTCATTGCTCACCAAACTGGGACCCGTAACGTCACAGACTCTCAAGAACACACCGATCAAGTGAATGCTGGAAACAAATTGTATAAAAGAAATTAAATACGAGTGTCGAACTGTTCACAGCCGTATATTTTCTCAATGACAGTGTGACAACCGTTCATCATTTCCTTTAAAAAACTAAATGACTGTACACTTTCATCCTATTACATCAATGTTTAACACAAGAAAGGAACAGAACAACAACAATCAAAGGTTATGCACACTCGCAGTTTACTTGCGCTTAGACTTCTTGGATTTCTTGGTGCCGTGGGCAGCCTTCTTCTTGCGCTTCCGCTGCTTCTCGTACTCTGAATCGCTGGAATCGCTATCAGAACTGGAATCCGAACTGGACACGTGCTTCTTCTTACGCTTCTTCTTCTTCTTTGCCTTTTCCACGACGTGGCTCTTCGAGTCGTCTGAAGACTCGCTGGACTCGAGGCTCTTCTTTGCAGGTTTCCTCGACTTCTCATCTTTCGATTCCTTCTTGCTCTTTGACTTCCCAGCTTCAGCCTTCTGAGCTTGCTTCCTCTTCCCGTGCTTGCTCTCCTTTTTGCCCTTGGACTTGTTCGTGGCGTGAGACTTCTTCTTCTCTGGCAACTCCTTTGAGGTAGGCTTCTCGACGCTGCCTTGCACTTTGGTCTCCTCCGTCTTTGGAGTGTCTTCGGTTACTACCTTGCCCAACCGTTCCTTAGCGGACTTCCTGGACCCGGAAATGGCAACTGATCTGCCGTCCCTGTCTGACGGAACGGTGATCTTGATCGTCTTGGGTGCCTCAGTGGACACGCTCGCTGCCTTGGGCTGGAGATGCCTCTTCTGGAAAATGGCGTTCTCGGCCATCTTCAGCACCTCTGGAGTGACCACTCTTGAGGACACCTGTGTTTTGGCGGTCACTTGGTCCCTCGCTGGTGGCACGGTTTCTTCCCGCTCCCACTTCGACAGTTCTGGAACCGGAACCACTGGATTGACCTTCATTACCGGAATCGGAACCAACGGCACGACCATCATTACTGGGGCAGGTTTCTTGATGGGCTCGGGCTTGTTCTCGTTTGCTGGCGGAGCGACTTCCTGCTCTTGGGGACTCGGTGGTTTAGTTTCTTTGACCTCCGCTTTCAGAGCAGTGGTGACGTTTGCTTCCTGGGATGATTTCACCACCTTCTTGCTCCGCTTCTTCTTCTTGTGCTTCCCCGAGTCTCCTGACTTGTGCCGCTTGTTCTTCTTTTTCTTCTTTGGCTTCGCCTGCTTCTCCTCTTCCTCCTCCTTCTCGTCTTCCGCCTCCTCCTTTTGTTTCTTTTCTTCCGCCACCTTTTCAACAACAGGCACGGGCTGCTTCTCTGGAACGGAGGCAACCAATTCCTCCTGACTATGCGCCCGTTTCTTTCTCTTTGCGTCTTTTTCGCCCGTCTCCTCTTGGACCTCTTTTTTGGCTTCTGGGGTCAACTGACGCTTGGGAGGTGAACCCTGCCTGTCTTCATCGGCCATTGTACTGTCAGGCAGGTATTCCTTTTGGTGCGAGCTGGCACGGGGATGGTCCCCAAAAGCGTCATAGTGCTGCTTCTGGTCCCTCACGTCCGGAGGCATGTCTTGCTCTTCGTAGCTAAAGTACGCAGAGTCGTACCTCGTGCTGGCTCTGGCGTTATGCCTTGTCTCGCTTCCATGCCCATAGTATGAGTCGTGGTACTTGCTGCAGGAGGAAATGGAGCAACAGTGTAAATATTTCAATTAACTTGACTCATGTTTTACCGACAAACAACAATTTGCTCAGAGCGGGGCCTGGAATCTTTTGCCCCAACAATGCAATGTATGTGACAACATACCTGTAGGTCTCGGGTGTATAGTAGTCACGTGCTTGTTCATTGTAATGTCCCCTTCCTGGCGACTGGTGCGAGTAGTACTTCTCATAATCAGGAGGCCTGAATTCGTACTTCTTCAGGTACCTGGAAATAACGGTGCCAAATTGACACGTGTTGTTAACTTGGACTAACACTCGACACGATTGCAATCAAGATTTGAACTGAAGGTTCAAGGACTGTGACGGCTATTACCTGGAGACTGGAGGTGGTGACTTTGACGGTGGCTTCAGCGGTTGCTGCTTCTTGTGCTGTGTTGGTGAATCGGGACTGACGGATGGGCTGAAGGAATGAGTGTTGGACCTGCTCCGTGAGGGCGACCTGGTCCTGGTCCTAGACCTGGTTTTGCGTGCACTGCGAGATCTCGACCGTGTCCTCCTCGCGTGTGATCGAGGTGACCTGGACTGGGACCGTGAGAAGGACCTTGGACGCGGAGAGCGGCTCCACGACCTAGAGTGGTGGCGGTGCCTGGAGTAGTGGACCTTCATCTTGCCATCTCTTGCATCCTTCTCGCGCATCAAGCGTTGGAATGCCGCCAGTGGATCATCGATGGTGCTGCTAAAATAAAATAGGCGGCAATAGTACAGCTGTGCAATTGAAAATGGAAAGCAACTAAACGCCTTACGAGTGGCTGTACGTCCTTCCTCCCTGTGGTGGAGTGCGGTACGAGCCTGTGAAAATAAAAAAAGGAAGGGTAAATAAACGTCCTTTTACGAATCAAGCATGGGGTCGACTCCAGCATAAGTGACACTCACGATACTCATGTCCTGGATGATGATTCTTGTTGTACCACGTCCTGTTGCCGTAACCTGAAAAATCCACAATCGAAACTTGAGCTTGCTTCCAAAAAAGATGCTTGAATAAACTACCTGAATGGCGACCAAATGGATAGTAGTCCGTCGTGGAATACGGTGATCCGCGGTGCATACCTGGAATAAGAGAAGACGGATGGAAATAGCACTTAGCTATGCAGAATGACCACAATAGTGCCAACACCTACCTGAATGTTCCCTCCCTCTCTCTACGCTCATGTATGCTGCGGCCACCGGAGGTGGAGGCTGCCTAAAATTGGGCAGTGAAAAGTAGCTGGGCGGGTAGTGGTGCCGGTCGTAACCCCCAACCGGAGTCACCCTTGCCACCCTTTCGGGCATGAGGGGTGGGATTGGCTTTGGAACGTCACTGGCCAAAGATGGGATCGAGCGGCCGAGATTTGGGGGAGGCACTGACATGTCCGGCAAATGGATGATCACAGGCGGAGGACCCGGTTCAGGGGAGCTGCCATCTATCCCGGCTTGGTCCGGAGTGCTCTCCACATCCACCTCATCAATTGATTCGTCTGAAAATGAAGGCAAACATTAATGTGGATTACAATTCACATGCTCATGTTGAAGCCAACCATCTTAAAAGCAAGTGTAATTTTCAACCCTTACCCAACTTCACTTGAGCAGGCGAGTCTTCAATTGCATGTGAGTCTTCAACCGCAGGAACTTCCTCTTCCACTGGTGGCTCCGGCGGTGGCTCAGTTACCACCGGCTCGACCTTCTTGCCGTAGCCTGTCTCATTCTTGAAGTTGTTGACGGCATTCCTGAGGAACCTGTTGGGGATCAGCGTGTCTGGCGACACGTCCTTCTCCTTGCACTTGGGGCACTGGTGCTCCTCCGATTCCAGCAGGACTGTCCTTACACCTGCCCATAAGGAGACCAATTAGCACAGTTTCACTTGTAACATTCAGGCTCACATCAATGACGTGTTTTCTTGCTATTACAATTTAATTCAATTGTTTAAAATCCTAAGTCAGTACTGGCATATGCACAACAAGCAACATAAAGTTATGATGCTACATCACGGACCAGCTCTGTCGATCATACAGAAGTGCAAGCCATTGTCAGTTCCCTGCCCCGAGGTGAAATCAGACAACTTACATTCGTCACAGAAGGATTCACCGCAGCACGGAGTCAAGACGGCATCGTCAAGAAGACCGCTGCACACATTGCAGCGCAGATCTTCAGGGATCTCCGGCTTCTCCTCTGGAGGCGGCTTTTCAGGCTGTTTCTCCTTCTTCTGCTCTTTGTACGCCTCGCTGCAGAGAGATCATGTGAAGTTACATTACTCGGTACACCTATGATTACACTGCCTAAGTACAAAGCTACTTACTGGTCCACCGCGGGCACTGCAAAGTGACCAGTGGGAGTAATCATAGCCCCGGGAACCTCAGGGCCTTCCACTGGAACCATGAAGCTCCTTGGAATGCCTGTGGCCTTCTTTATGTCCAAGGATTCCTGCACGCAAAAAAAAAAGAAGAGGAGGTTGCAGTGTGACAAAAAGGCTGGCAATATGCAAGGTTATTCACTCGCTAGGAAACCCAAACATTCATCAATAACCTTTTTAATTATTGTATGGCTCCCTATGACAATTGACAAGTACTGTACTTAACAACAAAGTCTGCCTAGAGCATAACATGCTGAAAATGGTCCACTCCAGCATCCAATTACACTTGTATGCTAGGACGCACAGCTTGTTTTGCAACACACAAGTAATATTAATTATTATTTTTTTGTTAATGATACCACGTTATACAACTGCTGTAACTGGGCAAACATTAAATTTCGTACCTGGTTGAATGGACACTGTCTGATCCAGTGGCCAGGCTGGTGGCACTTGTAGCATCGGTAGTTGGTCGGAACTTGTCCGATCTGGCTGGCTCCACGGATCCTCAGGTACCTGAAGAAAGAGGAGGCCATATACACATCAAAGGATTACAAGGCCACAAAACTTGTTATTCATGTGCAATGGAGGTTTAAATCGATTAAATATCTTTCCTTATCTGCCAGCGGTTCAATACAGAGCTAAGAAGCGTCAGTGACTTTTACAAACCGGAGATCATTTATTCACCTACGTTATAATAAGAGTTAGTTCTTACCGTGAAGGATCATAATCTTGTGTCGACTGAGACATCATTGCCTTGATCTTCTCATCTTCACTGGCGTCCATGCTAGACAAGTCCACCGCCTACAATTGATAGCAAAATGTCAGGCTACACGTCTCGAGCAATCACACTGGGTAAACATGCCACCGTACCAAAAAAACATGACATATTGCATTTCCATTTACTTTTACTACCATCTTAGCTCCAGAGCAAGACGGCCTCAATAAGACTCGTCAAGTTCATACAAGCATAAGCATAACAATACTATTTGTTCATCTAAAAAGTTCATGTGGGATGCCAAATTCAAAACTATGACACCGCATAACTTGTATCCTACAATAAAACCCGGAGTTATATCTTCAAAAAGTAATAACGTCTTCCTGCCAAAGTGGGTTGCTGCTATGGATCCCACTTGATCGTTAGGCAGATTTCCCTCTAAAGACGAAAACCCAATTCAGTTGTGCGCATAAAACACAATGCAACAAAAAAAAAACTACCATTACGCTTAGAGAAGCAAACGGGGGTGTCTTACCATAGGATGCAAGGTAAGCGTGATGACTACGATAATCATGAAGGAAGCGAAGGAAAGCAGAGTGACATACCTGTGACAATTTGTAAAGGCCAGGGCTTTGGCTTTCACCTGTTGCATCGCGCTGTTCAATAGAAAAGGAAACAAGTGATGGACAATCCACAGACACGAGATTACTTCAATCTTTTTTTTTTCTCTCTCTCTCTGTCCCTTCATTTAGTTCTGACTTGCAGGTGAAAAGTGGGTGTGTCACCTTTATTTTGCACCACAGTTTACATGACTTTACATGTGAGGAACGTCAGAAAAGAATTAAAGGAAACAATGCGAACAATTACAACGGCACGCATACAACCAGCAAAGTTACATTTCATGGTCACATGAAAATGCAGAACCTGTAAACTAAAAGGCACATCTACAAAGTGCAGAGTGGGCATGCATGTGACAACAAATTTTCATGTGCATTGTTATCCGTCATCGCGGGGGCCGACCTGGAACCACCTCTCATCCTCCTGCACGCTTTTTAATAACCCACTGCCCCTTCTCCCACTAGTACACTGCGGCCACAGTGAGAGCATCTCCAGCAACGTTTCGCACGCAAGAGGAAGAAGGGTGCAACATAAGGGGAATGGGGGAAAAAAAAATTCATCGGTAGTGGTCTGAAAAAAGCATGGTTTCTGTCACATTACATGCATGCAGTCAAGGCCAGGACACAAAAAGTAACACAATTTATGCATTACAATATGACGCCTGGTGCAAAAAATACAACCAAATTACTCGTATAAGAAAATAAAATTTTCGGAAGTTCCCATAGCTCAAAATTGTATTTACGCAACTCTCTGAACTAAATCATGTAAAAATATACACCCAGAGAACGTTGCAGACGACGACCTGTGACAGTGGTTCCCAAACCTGGCAACCCCAATGCATATTGGGTGATTGTGAGTCGCAGGAAGGTCTCGGGGAAAATTTCAGGGCGACAAAATAATTGCAAACAAGGAGCTTCATTTATTGCGACTTATGAGAAATGACTAAATCTACGGGTAGCCAAATTGGGAAAAGTGTCATATTCTGGGTTGCCACTCAAATGGTTTGGGAAACACTGAACTGTGAACAATCAGAAACATTCCATACAACAAGTTGTCAGCTTATGCACAAAGTGAAGGTGCTGTTGATAGTTCACGGCGTACAGCAATTACACATGAATGGTAGCGCTCGACGTCGGAAGGAGTTGACGATAGTCAGCCCCCGAAATTGGTTGTTATTACGTACACTGCTTTTAAATCAACAAGAAAGCAGAGTCCTACGCATTTAGGTGAATAGGACAAAATCCAAAATGATTTGCTGGGCAAAAAACAGAACTCTTTCCATTTCAGAGTATTTATTGCTGACTTTAATGTTGGAAATTTAGGTGAATAACTCTTATTGACTAAATTCCTTCTTTTGTGATGTAGCTGAAAAACAAATTATAATTAACTCTGCCATCACAAAATGACTTATTTTCTCCATAATGATCTAGCAGGTTAGCCTACAATAATAATTATTGCTATGATCTAGTAAGACCAGGCTTCTCAATTCCTTACTGTGTAACAAAGAATTTCGAGGTTTCACTTAATTGATTCGGTATTTTTAGTATCAGAGTATCGAGAAAAAAAAAAAAGTCAGGGGACACCTGATTGATGTACATTTTATACAACTATTAACCTTTCTTAATTATTACCTTTTGGCTTAAAGCCTCGGTCTCGCATGTGAATGTAATCTGCCTCATCATCATCAAAGATAGTTTTGATTTTTTTCTCTTCAAATGCAGCTACAACATACTGTCCCATCAGTGCCAAGGTTGAAACTACCGTAACAGGCCAGACGTAGCCCTTCTCGTGGCCCAAGACAGATCCCATTCACGGCCTTACCTGAATGCGCCCTACTATGAGAACCTAAGTACCTCACGTTTGCAGATGGTTAAAATTAATAAAAGGCACAATTTGGTAATCTAGGTAATCAATAGTAAGAAGAAGAAGAAAAAAAAGATGCTAAAGAATCCTTCAAAAGTAGGTAACAACTGTGGATGGAACAATAAGTCTGCATCGTTGCCTAAAAAAGAATCACCATCAGAGGACAAACTCTGTCAAGTGCACTACTGGCATGGAAATGTTATCTGGGCATTACTTTATTTTTCAGAAATATGTAACACCCACAATGATAGAAAAGTACAAAAATACAAAAATAGCATATTCACTTGCATTTCAACGGGCATGTCACAGAGGCAACAGATACCACATGAAGAGGTAAATACCATTCAAAATATTATCGTTATGAATCTTTCAAGTCTTAAAATTTATTAATCAGCATCATAGGAAGTTACTTCAATGGCTGCCTTATCTACGTTAGGTGTTATTTTTCTTTATTTTAACACTTAAGCATAAAGTGGTCAACATCTTCATTCCCAGCCCTTCAGTAGATGCTTACGAGCATTACTTTTCACTGACAACGCCAAAACAATTTCATTAGAAAATCCCCTTTTTAGACTTCCCCAACTCATACATTAACGCAAATTTAAAGTGTATGACAAAATGAAAACTTGGAAAATTTCTGAGTCTAAAAAGCAACTTCATAAGCTCCATCAAATAAGGTACAGTTGAATCCGAATATAACAGACTTCAAGGGACCATGGAAATCAACCAAGGTCTGTTACAGCCGAATACACAACCATTTATGGAAGTATGCCGGGACCGGCCTTTCGAGAATATTATAACCGAACATCTGTTATAGCCGAGGCTCTTATATCCAGATTCAACTGCATTAATTGAGCTATCCTGACTTGTACGTTTCATTATGAAACAGAATGTTGGTGTACAAGGTGTTTCATGAAGATTCTGAAAAAACTAGTAATTCCAGAGCACCAGAGAATCATTTATGCAGGAAACACCTTGTACAGCGGTAAATCGTTCAGCAACTGATGCAAATTCAACTCAGCATTTGCTCTAGATGACACTAAAATGCCAGCCTTTCATGCAATTTGCACCATGCCCACTATCACCTAACAATAAACGATACGCTTGAGAGGTTTGTTGGATTACACTGACCGACAAAACTGAACGGAAATGTAAGTTCTCACTGGATGGCTTTCATGGCCTGACTAAACGATGTATTGTAAATTACATGTATATCACATGTAACAGCAGTATCTATCGGCAGTATTAACGTAAAATGAGAAAAAAAATTAGCAATATTCTTATGCTGCGCATGACACCTCTTTCAACAAAACAAAGTTACACCACAAGTACCATATGAAAAAGTTAATAATTTTATTGTACATACGGCCCTGTTGATTGAACCTGGTTGATGATGATGGTTTGATTCTAAGCGCTCCCTGAAAAATGGAATAGATGTTGGCGTCATTTCACAGCATTTTAAACGGACACACTAACTGTCATAAATTAGGACATACCGTGCTTTCTTCTCTTGTAACGTCAGTGGAATTCGGGCCACCACTAGCGACGTGTTCTTGGGAATCAGCACGGAGTCGTCCAGGTAAACTATAAACCAAAAAGATAACCATTAGCACCACTGCCTGTGACGAGCTACATGGACACTGCAGCTTTCTGACATCTAACATGAAACATGCCGAGTCGTGAACGTAACTTACGCTCTTTCGTCTGGGCATTCGTGATTTGCAGGTCGAAGTCATTGTTGCGTCCAAGCTTCTTCTGCTGGACAATGGACTTCTTCAGGTCCCCGACACGGATGTGTACTCCATCAAATATGACCGTGTTGTACTCCAACGAAGACTTGAACTTGTAGTGCACAGACATTGCACACAACCATGGGAAAACTCAAGCTGCGGAGAGAGAGAAATCAATCAGCAAACGGAAAATGCGTGCATTGCCGTTCTAATAAGATTTCAGAACAAGTTTGTCGCCGCCACGTTTGACGACATGTTGTCAAGGCGAAGTCGCCATGGAAGCCACCACCAAGTTTGACTGATCGTAACCCGCACCTTTGTGGTGATGACGCAACCCAATGCAGATCCTCTCTGCATGTGACGCTTAGGCGTCTTAACAACACTGCTCATGACCCTGAGGATTCTTGGAACGTTCTCATAACGATTAATAATTACATGCTGTGGCGTAACACTTGTAGGGACGGAATTTGGGACTAATTAACAGCTCCCTATGCAATGCACGTACTGCAGGATGCGTGCCTGTTCTTGCCATATGATAATTAATCGCACAATTAGGCTGATTGGGGGGTTAAATTATTGCGAATTCCTTACCTGATTCCTGAGCCTTCCTGAGCCTTCGAAAATAAAAAAATCAAGATGGCGGATGCATGGAACGCTCAGGGCTGCAGATTCAGGCGCGCAATTACATTAGTCGCAATGTTTTAAAATGTATTACATCAGCCATGTTTTTGCAATAAGTAAATTTGAAATATGAGTGCACGTTAATAGCTTATGGAATATGATTTTTTAATGGAAATGTGTGGTTCTGGCAACGCTGCGGACGCCATTTTGATTTTTTTTTTTTTTTTGCGAATGATTTTCATTTGAATCTCAGAAATTCCAGCAGGCCTCTTCGTGGCTGAAATTCCAGCTTGAGTATAAAAATTCTAAATAAAAGTCATAATGTAGGCGGCATGTAGGCTTGAATAAAGCAAATTTAAACCAGCAATAATTTATTTTCCCAAAATTATGTTTTTCTCCCACTAACGGAGCACAAGTAACTACGGAAACCCATACAAAATATTGCATTCACAAAATATCCTTCTGCTGGTGCACGTTCTCACAAATGCAAATTATGCTCCTTTCTGTATGTGCAATTTACGCAGCGGCTGAACATCCTTACTTGGATCACGAGAAATCAAGCTGAGTCACCATGAAACAATTTGCAAGGAACATATTTGAAATCAACCCCTTTGTCATGTATTCTTGTAGCTATCAAAACTGAAACAAAACTTAATAATATATCCACTCACAGTCAGTGCCCATTTCAAGAGAGTCAAAATATTCTTATACACCGAAGACGCCGAAGATCAGTGCAAAAAATGCAATCATCACAGGCACATTGTAAATTTATTTACACAAAACATTTTAAGAGTGATGGCCCATGTTTTTTTTAAAAAAAGGCCTTGGCGTGGAGTATGTCACAAAAGTTCCCATTCCCGTAACTCTTTCATCATGATTTCCCGATGTCGTTGCATTAATGAGTTGCCCATCCAGGCTGCGGCTCTCCAGTGAGCCTGTCCTGTATGTTCTTCATGTCCCTCAGGACGTGGAAGGGACTGTAATCCTGAGCGGCCCCGTTGGAAAACAGGGTGTCTTGCATGGAGGATTCGTCACCTTCGCCATCCTCATAGCCAGCAGGGTTGGTGGCAGGGACCACCCTGGGTTGCACCATGGCTTGGCCCTTGGGCCTACTCTGAGCATCAGCAGCCTTGCTGGCTTCGTCCTGGTGTTCACGGCACCTCTGACGCAGACGGCGGTGCATGCGTTTCATCTGCAAAAGACATATTCCAACACGTTATAAAAATCTCTTTCCTTACTCCATGGAATTGAATCCCGGCACTGGACTTATCCAACTCTTCATAGAAGTCTGTTGATTCAAGTTCAGGCATGGGTTTGACCTTGTTTATTGCTGAGATTCACCGTTGCCAACAACAAGGTCAAGCTTTAGCTTCAGAACCTGAATCTCGTGCTGGTACAGCAGGCATAATTTATGACCTTCTGCAATGCAACACTTACATCTCCATACAGCTTGTTCAGGGTGGATATCTGCTCCTCCTTGTCTGCCATCTTGCCCCCAATGTCCTCCATCAACTTCCCGTACTTCTCCTGGGTGTCATTCCGATTCACCACATCTGGGTTCTCTACCACTGCCTTCTGCAGCTCCTTGTAGTTCCTGTAACACATGCAGAACCGTAGGTATGCATGTCTCTTGCCATGGCGGCGCACGAATTCATTTAACGAGAATCCAAACTCACCCATTGAGGTGTGCAAACTCTTGGGTGAGAACCTGCAGCAGGTTCCTGAGCTCCCTCCTCCTCTTGCGCACGTACTGGTAGGTCACCTGCTCCTTTATGCGGTCCTGTTGATCCTTGGCCTCGTTTGGCTGCCTGCTGCGGACTCTGCCAGAAGAGGCCTGGGATTTCACAGCGGCCTGAGGTACTGCATGATTCTTTTCAGGCATCACCTCCCCAAGGACCACCTCCTCCTCCTCATCCGCCTCCTCCCACTCGTCATCCATCACCACCCTCTCTGATTTGTTCACCTTAGGGGGAATGGCAGAGGGCTGGTACACCTGGGTGGCGACCGGTTTCTTGAAGTGGGGCCTGCTGTTGAATCCACGCACGTTACGAAGGGCAGGGAAAGCAGGCGCGCCACCGGAGGGCACCATGGGTGGTGGTAAAGGAGCAGCCACATTGTACCCAGGCATGGCTTGTGGTGGGTAGCAGCAAGCAGTCCCAGCAGCTCGGCACAGAGGACGCTGGTGGGTCTTCATCATTGCCAGCACCTGCAAGTATCAATGGGTTAGCCATGCAAGGGGAGCGCACAGACCTCTTGAGCGCACCTGCTGCACGTTTGTCCCAACGTGATGGCTTGGACCAATCGCACTTCCCAGAACAAAGGGCAAGTCCCTCAGCCTCAGGCGGTAGTGGCGAGTAGCTGCCCTCCTCCGCCTGGCCTCAGACGCACCCTCAGCACTCCTCTTCAGGAGGCTGGCCTTTGTTGGGAGGGCAAATCCGCGGTGGTCAATTGGGTCCAAGGGGCGCTGGGAAATGCTGCAGGAGCGTCCAGGTGGCCTCCAGGCCCTGTGCTTTGTGGCAGCTCCTTGCCTATGCTGAGCAATCTTCTGGTACACTCTCGACTTCATGGCACTGGCCAGGACTGATGGAGAGGGTCGGTGGTGGCCTTGGCAATCACACGGCATGTCCACATTATTGACCTCAGAAACGCTGATCAGAGGAGCGCTGGAGATTATGTTGGACTCGGAGGATTCACCTACAAAGCTGTAAGGCTCCACCATTGCCACATTGCCTTCGACTGTATGGGCAGAGGGCTGCCGGTGCAGGGCGCTGGAGTGGTGGGTCCTCTGGGACAGGGCGCTGGAGTGGTGGGTCCTCTGGGACACTCCTGGTCCATCAGAGGGAATGCTTGTGGTTGGGTGGTACATCTCTGGCTCCCCTGTTAAACATGAAACAAAAGGAACTGCCATTACTTAGTAATTTCTCCAATGAACTAACTCGCGGTGTTCCCTCGTGAGTTCAGTTCCCCATGTTACCAGAAAATAACTTACTCATTCCAAAGGCCTCGGCTGAGTCAATCCGATAGGCTGAATCCACATTCTCCTGAATGCTCTCAACTTCTGTGCTGGTGTGAGGAGAGTCGTCACCTTCGGCGACCTTTGGTTCTGCCTGCGGATACCCCCCTTCTCCGCCAGGGCCACCCCTTGTCGTCTTGTAAGAAGTGGAAGCAGTCTTGGTGGGGTCATCCGCACTCAAGGATGGTGCTGCCAGTCCTGTCTGTTCCGACCCCGGCCCTTCGCTGAAGTGCCCCTGGGCTCCAGCTGACCTGTTTCGCGAGTGGTCCTGGCTGTGAGTGGACCTGCCCTCTGCCTTACTGTTTTTAGTCCCTCGCATGTCTATTGTCGTGTCTGGCAGTGAGTCTTGCTCCGCCACCGACGATGCCACACTTTGACCTTCAGGATGAGACTTGGCACTGCTCTTTGCAGCTGCAGCCGCATCCTGCAGTATTTCAGTCCAGCTTCGTGCTCCTTTGAGTGACTTATCACCCCGCGTTGACCTGACTGACACAGAGTATGAGAACTGCCCTTGGCCTGCTCCCATGCTACACCACGACTCCTGTTCCACATCGCCTTTCCCAGCGATATTGTTCTGGAGGCCAACAGGGGATTGTGTTGCCTTCTTGCCTTTCCTCTTGGCTTCGATGCATGATTCAGGAGCAGAAGCAGTGTGGGATTGTGTGAGGGCTGTCCCTGGCTCTGATTCAGACAGGGAGAGGTCGGTTGGGAAGCCAACGGCAGGCACAATCTTGGCCAGCTCGGCTACGGCATTGATGTCATTCAGCTGCTGCTGGAGGATGTTGCAACGGTCCTCAGCCAATGCCATCTCAGACTCTAGTTCTGCAACGAAAAACAAGGATGTCAGCATATTGCGGTAGATTCCCCATCCGGTCAAATGCATGTATCATCAGTCCAAAAAGAATTGTCCCTCGCGTCGAGCGGGCAGCCACGCGTCAATTAACTGGTTCCTTTCATCCTGACGCATGGCTGCCCGCTCGACGCGAGGGACAATTCTTTTTGAACCGTTGATACCAGAGAGAGGGTTTTTCAACAAGCTGTGGCTTGGTTGCTTCGGAGTCGATGAAGGGCAGGTGGGAAACCGCTCCTCGGACGGGTAAGTGTCCAGGTCAGTCAGTGTCCGTGACCCCATGCTGGCGTCATCCATCTCCAGGTTATGAAGCCTCTCCGCCACCGAGCAGAGAATTGACGACACACCTGAAAATGCAACGTTGTAACTCACACGACAATAAATGTAAACACATGCGATAAGTATTAAGTCATGACAACATATGTCCTGAACCTGGTTTCTGGGAATGTTCCGCTGCTCTTTGGAGAAGATATTCCTCCGCAGTCGTCCTTGCTACAAGAGTAGGCTGCTTTTGGTCCATATGTTCCAGATCGAATTTTGAAAGGGTCTTGCGAGAGTTTTGTTCCAAGGAATTCCGCTCACTGCCCAGTCTAACCTATGACTGTTGCGAGACAAGAACGGGTCACACATACTCGTTTTTTTAAACATGGTAAACGATCCTCATCTGCAACTAGATGAGGATGGAACAACAGGGGGAGAAATTATTATTATCCTTACATTTCGAACGAGGCGCCGATCAATGACCCCCGTCGCTTTCGTCGAACGTTTGCAAGTCGTGTCAACAAGCCAGTCGTAGGCAACGGCCGGTTGCCCCTGGTTGCACGGGGCCAACAATGGAGGGTGTAAAAAAGAAGCAGCGTTGTTTGGACACCGGGGCGGACCCAGGGGCGGACCCAGGGGCGAACACCAGGGGCGGACTTGAATGCAGCGCTGTTAATCCGCCATCTTTGAATTACCGGCTTGGATCGGGAACGCGCATGCGCACTGGCCAGTCGGCATAAATTATTCTAATTTTACAATTTTAATATTTGCCCGTTATAATTTTACAATTTTAATCATTTTTACGTTTTATGAAGTACTAATTATGACTGCAATTTGATGGCGCCACTGGTTGCCTTTAGCGGCTAGGATAAATGGCGTCGGACTAGTGTTCCTTTTTGGACGTCCTGATTTTTCTATCTTTTGTGGGACGAAATGGGCAAGGTCAGAGGTGTTAGGTCTTTCGGGGAGGACGAGACCCGGGCACTGATTAACATCTGGTCGTCCGTGGAGATCCAGGAGGGGTTCAAGACCACGAAGCACAACATGGTCTGGAGGAAGGTCTCCATGAGGATGTCCTCCAGAGGATTCGTCTCCAGGGACCACCAGTCCTGCAGGAACAGGATCAAGAACCTTAGGTCAAAGTATGCCAAGATCAAGAGGGGGCTCAACCCAGGTATTTATTACATTATCATTGACCTCTATTTGCCTCTATGGAATATTCCAGCGTAGCGGTCAATGACCTGTTGCGTAAAACTGATGAAATTATATTTTAATGCAGGGTCGGATGCACCCACTTGGACCTACTGGGAACAGCTGGATGCAGTTCTGAAGGATAAGGTGCATGGGCGTGATCACTTAACAGACGATGAGACTGAAGGTACGATATACCGCTGTTGTCGTTGGGATTCAGGGCACTAATATTACTTTTTTCTTAAAGGAGATGAAAGTTCCACAGAAAGTGAAGGGACTTCCATCGACAGCGGCAACTACACGGCACCTGCAACCAGCAGTACAAGCCTCGTCCTCAGGAGAGGCCGATCAACATTGAATGAGTGAGCTTGTTGATTGTTGTCTGAAGCCTATTGTACCTAACATTGCGCTGCTGTTTTAGGAACCATGCTGTGGTTAAGGATGAGAATGCCGACACCCCAGAAACTAGCTGGAGCCTTGTTGAAGTCACAAAGCCATCACCCAGTCGAACTTATTCAGTAAGTTCATTTTTTATAACAGTGCAGTTGCTACCTCTTACAGGGTTGGTAGGGTAGGGGCATTCACCCTATTAAAATAATCAAATATTATGATTTTTTGAAGTACAGTCAGCTTAGCAGGTTATAATAGAATGAGTAAGATAAGTTATTGGTCATAATTTCAGGTGGTGTCTGACGGATCAAGCCCAATGTCAGGGATCAAGCGATCGCACGGCAACATTTCAGATTTCAGTGATGGTGGTGGCTTCCATCCAAAGAAGCGTGTCTTGCATGATGGCTTCTCTTCTGCTAGCAACCGGCAGCATGAATGTGATAAGTTTGGGCAGTTGGTGGCAGTGCAGCTCGGTAGCCTCGCCATGGAGAAGTCTGTTATCGTCCAATTGGAGATCCAGAAGTTGCTGACAGAAGCCCGACTCTCGTCACGGAAGAGAAGCAAGAAATTTAATTGGCATTAATGTGCAGTATACCATACGTTATGGATTGTCACATTTTGTATGTTGTTGGCCATCCATGATTTCAGTTTCACTTATTTATTGATTTTATGCTGTTTTATTGTCACCAGTTTTAGTGCCATGTTCCACCACAAGTGTTTCATAAGGAATATACACATAATATGTGGATATTTCCCGAACACTAGTCTTCTGAGGATTGTTGGTGGAACCGACATCCTTCTAGTCTTGAAAAATTCGAGTTGATTTGACAAACTTTTAAGTTCCACATGTGTTTTTGTTTTATTGTCTTTTTATTTTGTACCTGTCAAGGATGAGTGTCGGTGGCATTTTAACCATCCCGAGTGTGACAATGAGTTAATTTGTGGCGTCCCTATCTGCGCCAATTGACATGTGTGTAATGTTGTTTATTGTTGAAAGCCGTTGGGGGCAAAAAGTTGTTTCACATATTGTACGACATGCTGTGATATCGCAACATTCAAGCGACAACGTACGTAAATTCAAGGCAATATGGTTTTTGTTATTTCAATAAGTAAGGGTGCTATGATTGCGACTTTTCGTATGTGAGAACGTGTTCCGTACAATGTGAGCACCACAGTTTGTCAAATATAAATTGAATGAAAGTCATATTTCATATTCTTTTTTCCTAGTACCGTACCGTATTATATCCATAAGCTTTTCTGATTACAGTGAAGTGCATGTAGGGCGCGGCCATGTTGGAGCCCCCGACCAATAGGAACGCGGATAGGCAATGACGTATGTGTCCCAACATGGCGTCGATTGTGATGTGTGGATCCACCTGGCGGCCATTTGATGTACTTCCCTGCACCCTCCTCCCTCCCCNCCCCCCCCCCACCTCTCTTCCTCCTCCCTCCTCCTTTTGGCTTCCTTCCTTTTCCTTCCATGTTCCATCGGTCCGGTCGGTCAGTCGGCATCGCCCACACTCTTCGGTGCTCTGCCCCGTGCCCGGCCCCTGGTCCGCCCGTAGGCTGCCCACCCGCCGTCTGATGCTGCCTCCGTGGTGAGAGGACCTGGAGCCGTGCACTCCCCTCCTCCATCGCAGAAGGATGTCCTCGGCGGTGGTCCTCTTCGCGTGCTCCAGGTGCTTCAGTCGGCATCCCTTCGAGGAACTCTCACCGGGACAACAGCTCTGCAAGGTAAAGAACTGGGGTGGGTCAGCAGACGGAGGGGGTTACGTATCCCCACTTTTTTTTGACACCTGGCCAGGGGTTGTGCAACCCCCTAGTTGGGTCTGGTACGTTGTGCAAATGTTGGCATGGCATGGTGTACCTTCAGAGAACATGGCAGATGTGCGTGACACAAGGGGAATAATTAACTAAAGGTGCATGCGTACCTCAGGTGACGTCAGCACTACCCAAATGGTATTGCAGAATTTTTACACCAATGCACATTAAAAGTTTTTCACACAAAGTAACTGGCCGTTAAATTTAAATATTGTAATAGTATGGATGTGAGTGATATTTCCAATGATCGTAGCAGATAATTTTCCATGAAAAGTTATGCGTACATTAGATATCAATGGTGATTTGGTTGCAGCCTGTGGCTTCCTCTGGACTTGGTCAGAACTACTACACAAAGATGCAATATTCTACTATGCTGGAGAGCTCATGCATAATTAGGGCTACCTTAATTGTTGTCTGGGAGTAGCCTATTTTCCCGCTGAGGGGCCAAAAACTGTTATAACTGAGGTTAGGTGAAAATAAGTCTGTCATATCAGACACAGGGCCTTATGGAAGTTTGACGGGACTGGCCTTTCGAGTCTGTCATACCCGCAAGTCTGTTATAGCAGAGGTTGTTATGACCGGAGTCGACTGTACTTGGAATTGCCTTCCAAAGGATTTTAAATACAAGTACTCCCCGATCTACGAACGGGGTTACATCACTGAAAATGTCCGAAGTCGGATTAGTATGTAACGCGGACCCATGAGGAACAGCGGTGTTTCTTGCTAGTCCAGCCAACAGCCGTCAGCGTATTCCTTGGGCCAAAACAAGTCGAAGATGTAGGGGGGGGAGAGATGTCGAGGGTCCAACCGTTAACGAGGTAGACGACCAGAAACATTGCCCGGGGGTTCCCGAAGTTGCAGGATATGAGCGGTGATAATCACTTCTGTGAAACAGGTGACCTTGCAAATCCCAACAGTCATGTTTTTCACGCTCATATCCTGCTCCTTCAGCAACCACTGACGAATGTTTCTGATCACTGTTGCTCTCCATTTCTCCCCCCTACATTTTCGACTTCTTTTGGCTCAAGGAATACGCTGATGGCCATTGACTGGACTAGTAAGAAACACGCTGTATAACTTAAATAGCATTGATAAGTGTGTGTGCATTTACATGCACGGAAGAACGTAGTTTCCCAATTATATATTAATTATACAGTATTTACGTTGAACTTGGTGTCAGTCAGCATACCCAGAAGTGATTGAAAGTGGAGGGATAATTATAAATCATCCTTCTAGGGACCCTTGGGACCCCATTTGTAAGTACGAATTGCCGTAAGTCGGGTCGTTCGTAAACCGGGGACTACCTGTAATGTGTTTTCCTATCTGTGCCTATCGATAACATCCGTAACACAGAAGTCACACTTGTTCATTGTTCGCCAACTATGACTGCAATTACTCTACAATCAAGTCATTTTGTTATATGAGCACATTGTTCTTGGTATGGCCCCTGCATGAGAAAATTGTCATAACCTCACATAATTCACGCAAATGTAATATGCAGTGAAACCTTTCTGTAATGGACCCTGAGTACAAGACAAGCCTGTCCACTGCAAAATTGTTTCAGAGAACCTCACCCATCCACAACCGTTATCCTAACCTTCATTGCCACGGAACTTGAAATTTGTACCCATCAAATGATTCATGTGTGCATGTCAGACAGCATAGGGTAGCAAAGCACATGACCCTTTGTATAGGAAGGTCAAGGTTAGTGTCTGGACACGAAATCAGATAAGTCTTGGTTGAAAAAATTATTAGGCTTCATTAGCAGTGTTAATGATGTGATTGTAATCGTTATCATGATATTGTTTTGAAATGTATGTGTGGTACTGTGGTTAGTAAGTTTTCATGTCCGCCAATGACCAATCCGTAATTTTACTTAATTAAAGCTTTAATATGGCATAATCAAGGGGCACCCAAGTTCCTTGCGTTGGTTATCTTGCAGTTATTTAAGTTGTAATAAATTCTAGTTGGTTGAATTTCATTCCAAAGTTGTGGGTTCGAACCCGGCCGAGATCGGTGACTTATCTCCGGGTGGTAGAAAAGTGAGAGTGCGCCTTCCTTCGGAGGGGAAGTAAAGCCGTCGGTCCCGTGTGCTTGTGACAATGCGCGAGTGCACGTTAAAGATCACCAGAGGAGGAGGACCACCCCCTGGCGTCGGTGTTGTGCCTTGGGGCAGAAGTAGGCCCCACTGAAAATTGAATATCATTAGTTGTGGAATTATCATGGACGGCAAAAAAAACAGCCATAATTTTTTTTTCCTATATTGTGTAACTTCCATGCCATCTAGAACTCTCGATGAATGTGCAAGCTTGGAACGATAATGTGTGCGCTTTGCAAGCTGTTTTAGCTACTTAGGTACGGCAAAATCCACTGTGCTTTCTGGCCCTGTCAGCACACTTTCATTCTGCAGTATTACGGCCATGCAGTCCCCCAGGAGGTCAGGTTGCCAAGACGCCTCCTTAGGCGCGGGTCACGACCCAATGACGCAAGCGAAAGGTTTGCTCCCGGGTGGGGATTTGAACCCGGGACCTTTCGCATAGCAAGCCGAGACGTTACCATCTCGGCCACCGTGCCTCCCCCGAAACTTGCTTCATATGCGGTAGACACATTGGTGAAAGTTTTAGCTGACACTGTGCAGCCGTTTCCGAGATATGAGCAACAGAAACATCCTAATTTTGGCCCCGTCTAAATCACTGCAGCTGGAAAAAAAAGTGCAACAGGTGGGCTTCAAAGGGAAGCCAGTGGTCATTGACATTTTTTTTTTTTACCGTGGTGGTCCAGATGATAAGTTCCGCAATTATGATGTTGAATTAGTAATGCAAAATTTCATTCTGGGAACAGTGGCATTGACTGAACGTTTTAGATAAATCGTTATTGTTTGACACTTTTGTTCATCGCAGTGTTTTGAGGTTGTTCAGCTTTTCAACAAGTAGCACAAGTACACAAGGAAGGAGGTTCCCAGATTAGGCTGTTTGTGCAACTGAAATAACTGGTTCAAGTTCATTTCAAGGTTATAAATTCCCTACTGTTCAACCAGTAGGAATAATTGGGGCACATGTTACGCATTTTTAAGAAGGAAGTTCATGGATGTGATGTTCATCCTGAACAACTGGGCCTTGCTAGTTAATTTTTAATTATTGCCTTGTCACTGTTGCAGAGTATTTAACTCGTGTCACATTGTCGTACTTGCACTGTGAAAAAAAAATCTGTGGTATTTGCATGCGTGCCAGTTTTCTTGGCAGTGATGGCAGGTGTGACCAGAGGAGGACAAAGGAATTCCGGATATATGTTTAACCCATTGTCTGCCTCCGGACAGTCTCCCTACTTGTGAGTCAGCCGCAATCCATTAATTCCTGCGAAATCCTTCCTGCCGACTTCCTTGAATTACTGATAAAAGTACCAGGTCACCTTCAACGACTTGGGGAATCTAATTGCGCAACCACTGTCCCCACTTTCTTCCTGTCCAGTTTCTGGCATAACAGGGAGAATACGAGACAGAAGAGAAATATTTGAGCTCATTGTTTTTGGGCTATTTTTTTCCCAGGATTAAATGCAATCACGATATGTGCAAAAGTGTGCAAATCCGTGGTTATCAAAATGCTTTTATCTCACTCGGCATGTGTTTTTTTTTTGCTGATGAAGGATAATGCAGAGCCATTTTAGTGTGACAAAAATTTATTATGTGTCAGTGGTTATTTTTATCAGGCTGTTAGGGCATGGTGTGCAAAACAAAATTGCACAAGCTGTTTGTATAACCGAGGCCTGGCTCCCTTTCCTATAGTGGTTCCCTGCTGTATTTTTACTTGGCTTTAGTAGTTCGCTTGCAGTCTAACAGACCATGTCGGATGTTGTTGGAACCAGTGGGGTACATGCGATTACTCTCATTTGCTGTGGACAGTGTGGATGTGATGTTATTTTAATATGCTAATTTGTGATTTTTCTTTGCAGGAGTGCAGAGGAGCCTTTCCGGTGGTGAAATGCACATACTGCCGCACAGAGTTTCAGCAGGAAAGGTAAGAAACGATTGTTTTGACATTGATTTTCTTTCACTATGCCTGCTTGCAAGAGTAGATAGCAGCATTTTTAAAATAAATGTACCGGTGTTTTGCAACACTTGTATTATTGAGAGTGAATTCGCAGCTGACAACAAGTAGCGAAGGGGGCATGTGTTAGGAAGTGGTAATCTGAAAGGTGAGAGAGCATGTTCAGGATTTTTTGCTTGTTAGGAAGCGACACTGGGTTGTCACAAGTTGTGATGGCTTGGTGCGCAATGTGGGGTTGTGTATGGAAAACTCATGTCTGCATGGCAAAAAAGAAAGAAAACGAGACGAATGAAATTTTCAGCAAGGGAAGCACGAGTGCCATCTGCAAGAAGTGCGAGCAGAATGTGAAGCTGTACGGAAAGCCCTCCGCCTGCGAGTACTGCAACATCATCGCAGCTTTCATTGGGAACAAGTGCCAACGATGCACCAATTCAGAGAAGAAATATGGTCCGCCCGTCCCCTGCGAGCAGTGCAAGCAGAAATGCGCCTTTGATCGGAAGGAGGAAGATAAGAAGGTGAAAGGCGATTCAAGTGCACTCGGATGTTATCGTCCCGCAGTTGGAAGTGCGACCTCATGTTTTCCGTGTGTTTGGTTTATTTCTCAGGTGGATGGGAAGCTCCTCTGCTGGCTGTGCACCCTGTCCTACAAGAGGGCTCTGGCCAAGACGAAACAGACTGATCCAGCCAGACACTCTCAAGTCAGGCTGTCCTCGCATCACAAGGGGAAGGACCATCACAAGTGAGTCCAGGATTTGGCAGATGCGTTAATGAGGATGCAGCAAGTGTTGACGACTCCAGTGGCTGCATTGTATGATGATGACCTGAGCCCACCCTTCCGATTATTTTCTCAGGCATGGTCATAGCAAGTCACACAACAAACGGCCGCAGAGACCGGATGTGACCAAGTTGAGCTCGGAAGAGCCGCCTGGAAAAGTGTCCAGATCCAGTGGTGGAGGTGGAGGCGGGGGCGGTGGAGGGCTTGGGGGTGGCGGAGGGGGAATGGGAGGCGGGGGTGGTCCTGGGGGCGGGGGTGGAGGCGGCGGGGGAGGCGGCGGCAGTGGGGGTGGGTCTGGAGGAGGCGGCGGAGGGAGGGAGGACCCGACGTCCTCCGATCACGTTGTGGCCGTGACCCAGCTGAGAGAGCAGATAGCGGCCCTCCAGAAGCAGCTGGGACACAAGGACCAACAGCTTCTCACCAAAGAGAAGCAGGTATGTACCGACAACATCTCTTGCATTACGTAATCTACTTTCTTCACAGATGGCGTACGTAGGATTGTCAGGTAGTCAAATGAGGTTAATGCGCCGTTTCTCACTTGCTCCAGATGACTGAGCTGAAGGCAAAGCAGTTCACGGCTGAGCAGGAGATGCGTGCCAAGATGAAGAACCTGCAGAAGGAGCACGATACCAAGGTGGAGCAGCTCAGCCTCAAGATCAAAACCCTGCAGAAGGAGGTGGCCACTCTCTCAAGGGGGACTCGTCGCAACATGTCCAGGGCCGGGATGGGGATTGCGGGCATAGGGGACAGGGACCTCATCAACGCCCGGGAAAACAACACAGGAGGAAGCCAGAGCGGAAGTGGAACGGACTCGCCATCCCTGGGGTGAAACGTCAGTCCTGAGCGAAGAACTTCCCAAACTTCCCCCTCCGCAAAACTTGAGACTTTAGATCCTTCCCTCACACAGACATTTTTCTGGTTAGGACAGGAATCGTGTGTGTAAGTGTCTACTGACTCCTTCCTTTCTGTTATTATATTTTTTATTTAACCAAGTTGTTTCTTTCAATTTACGTATATAATATTTGAATGCTAAACCTGACCTTTTGAAGGGTGTTAGCAAAGTTATTTAAAATCACTGTAATTTTAAATTGCAAAAAATTTAAACTTGATGCATGACTTTGTGGACACCCAGTGCTATTTTAGAGTGGATGTTGGCCACAATGGTTTTTTTTTTGTTCATGTGTGACGTGTGCATGTGTGAAATGCGTGAAAGATGATTTCTTTTCGTGGCGATTTTCGGTAGATTGTTTCGGGGCAAATATTTGGGTCCGTGTTAAAGCCCAATAATGTTTTTCACTGTAGATCCATGCACAAGTAACTACGGCCAGATCTTCGCAAACATGACCATATAAGCTGAATCGTGCAAGTTCTTACCGTACATCAACTTGCATCGCACATCTTATTTGCACCTGTTTGTACATTCTGACTCCTCCGGTGAGCATCTAATCATCATGTGAAGTTACATGTCGCGAGGCACCAATTTCAAATTTGCAATACCAAGGAATCGTGGTTCAAATTTAAAGTTGTTAGAAAAGTAATTTATTTATGTGAGCAGTGGGTAATAATGTTAGTCACTGGAATTCACGTAACATTTGCTGTGAGCATATATTTTTATTAGTGCCTGAAATTACTTGCAGTTTACAGCAAGCCATCAGTTGAAGCACACTTGAATCGTAAAAATAATTATCAAAGTATTTTCTAAAAAACCGTTGACCTAAAGGCACTTGTGTGTGTGCGTGTACTGTGTGTATGTGTTGAAAATATGCTTTTTGTTTTGAGGGCAATACTTCCTAATTATTATTTATATGTTATCATTGTGCTGTATATTATTTTTTTTGTGGTGGTTGGGGTTTGCCAGAAAACATATCTTAACCAGCACACTTTTTGCAAGTACGGTCAACTTGAAAAGGCAACCGGGGCTTATTTATGAGTATTAAATTGCACGTGAAGCTGTGTAACGCTTGGTTTAGATCATATTCAGGCAAGCCAAATCCAGTTTGTTCGGTTAATAGTCCTCGTTTTACTATATTTCATTTCCCTCGCAATGAATTGTCAAAAGAGGGAATTTTGGTAAACAATGGTAGTGAAAAAGTTGGTGATCATTATCATTATTTTTATGATACTACATAGTGAATTGTGTCCAATTTGTAGTTTGGATTTTTCGCCTTGATGGAAGGCCAATAAAACCAGAAAGCGAAAAAGAATGCAGCAGGTAGTTGCAAAACACAGAAAATCTCAGGCCCTTTTTTTTGGCACAAAATTTTTAGCCGCTTGGCGACTGTACTTACGCATCAGTTCCAATATTTGTTAAAAAATGGGTCTCGATTTTAACTTACAACTAGCTGCCATTTTTTGACTACAAAAAAAACCAACATGTGAGCATGTGAGTGATTGAATCCTACTTTCCCCCCCCATCAATTTTTTCCTCCCTCCCGTTAACACGTTGAAGTGTAGGCAACGGAGCACTCCAAAAAGATCAACTGGAATCGATATGTAGGCAAAATATGAAAAGGAACTATTTTATTCAAGACATGTTAATGACAGTCTTCCCACGAGCGTGACCTTGGCTGACCTTCTCGTAAGCTGCTTGGGTCTCTTCAAATGGGAAAACCTTATCGACCACTGGCTTAACCTGAAAAGTAAACTTCAGTCAACAAAATACTGGCAACAACATTGGTGTGAGCTACACATCAAGAGGAACTTTTCTATCACGAATGTATGGCGATGTTTCACTCGATAGTTGGCTCCTCACCTGCTTTTCGCAGACCATCTTGCAGATAATCCTTAGCGCTTTGGGATTAGGAGTGAAAACGGCCCATCGCATGCTCTTTCCGTTGGTGAGGTAGGACAGGTTGGGCTTGATCACCTCAGACGCGCTCTTGAATAGTCCAAGGGCCAACCCGTACCCATCCATGTTGTGAAGGAGTGGGTGGGTCAGGCTGACGTACTTTGCCATCGATTTTTCCTTCAGGAGGTCAAGCCGGGTGGGATCAAGCTTTCCGCTCAGGTCAAGCACCAGGTCATATCTAAAACGAGCGGAGGATGAAAAAGGCAACCAGAGGACAACTAATGGTAGGATACACAACATCGAGGACAGTCATACACTAGAAAATTCTGGGTAAACTCCCCAATGGCAAGGCTCGACAGGCAGGTTGAATTAAACCTAAACTGAAGCAGTGTCCGTTACACTGTAGCACAATAAGAGTTGACGGGAATGGCAGCAGCCAAGAAATCAGGGGAGTGTTACGTTGCTCGCATTTCATTTGTCCAACCAGCCCTTCTAACAATCGTAACCTTCACTTCCAGCAAGCAGAAACGATAACGACTCTCCTATTTTCTTTCCCAGCTGAAGACTCACTTTCCGTCTGCAAGGAGCGCCTCTTGGGCATCAGGCTGCTTGTAGTCCACGACTCTGTCCGCACCGAGGGATGAGACCAGCTCCACAGCATCCGAGCTGCATGTTGCTACCACCTGGGAAGGATCAACAAGGTAACACTCTATTTCTGCTTCCACTAATTGAGTTGGACTAATGACCTGTGCTTTCCAGGCCCGCAGGATCTGGACCACAATGGTGCCGACCCCTCCAGAAGCACCAATTACAAGGAACCGCTGCTTGGAAGCACTTTCCTTGCTGACCCCACCGGTCAGTCGCAGCGCCGACCAGGCTGTGAGTGCCGCATAGGGAAAGGTCGCTGCCTCTATGTCGCTCAGGTTCGTTGGTCTTGGAGTCACCTGTCCGCAATTAAGTTGTACATAGCGAATCACATTTATGATTTTTTGACCTCCTGCTCTAATAGGAACTGACCCCGTCAGAGGAGATGAGGACGTATCCTGCGTGGGTCCCCTGCCTCTGCGGTCCAGATACGCCCCAGACAGGTTGACCCACTTCCACAGTCTCAACCGCATGACCTTTGCCCACCACGACGCCAGAAAAGTCACGGCCCAATGTCAGCGGGAACTCCGGAACACCCGACATCTCCAAACCCGAGTCAATCCGCCGAAGAAAGTTCAGCGCCTTCGAACCATATCCGCCTGTTGCAAGAAGGGAAATGTAAAGCGCCTGATGTATTTTATAAATAAATTGACGCATGCTACTGACCGACCATCTTCACGTCAATTGGATTGACCGAAGCGGCATGGATTTTTACAAGCACGTCGTTTGGGTTCCTGATGACCGGCACCCTTGCTTCTGAGGCCAGCTGCAGCTCCTGCTGGAAGGTGCCGTACCCGTGGATCTGCCAGGCTGGCATCTTACGGGGGATCCTTCCATGCGGGATGCGCTGAGGAGGGGGAGGAAGAGGAGCCTCCTTGACGGACGGGGCAGGTCCGGAAGCCACCGGACCAGCGGGAGCGGATGAGTACGGAGCACGCACCAGTCGGGGAATCTCTCTGGTGATGGCCCGACATGCTGCCAATTACAGAACATATTATGACACATTATTAATCACGTTAATGTGTCTAAAACTTACTGATCTTGTTCATTTTCCAAGCCATGTTCCAAGCTATGAAAAGCATTCCACAGCCACTTTCTTGGGGGCCGCCATTATTGTTCGGGAAACAGGGTTGCCAGGTCGTTTCACTTAGCGAATGCATATAATTAAAGTTAATTAACATAATTTTACTGAAATTTACTTACTTTTATATAGCATCTTCGCACATTAAAAGTTTAAAATTATAATATTTAGCTTAATTAATAACTCGTCTGGTAACTTTGATGAGGAACAAATGACGGTCGATTTTCAAACATGGCGGCTTGCTGATCACAAATTGGTCAAATTTTGAGACATTTTAGTGACATTTTGGTGACATGGTGTGGACAAAATGTTGGTGATGACTTTGAAGGAGGTAGGGCCTTTCCATAGGCACGTTTTGAGTGGTTGATGACCCCTTGTCCTGTTGCTTGTGTAGATATCGCGGCTGATGCAGAAGAGGCACGTGTCTCCTGTGGAGTTGTTGGCCTCTTGCTTCAGGAGGATCGAGGACACCAGGACGTTGAATGCATATGTCACCGTCAACTCAGAGTCGGCCATGGCTCAGGCTGAGGACAGCCACATCAGGCACCAAAATGGTGATAATTAAGCACATAAAAAAAAGCAATATTTGTAACGGAGCTTTCTTACAGGTAAACCTAGAAGTATTCTGGATGGTGTACCGGTGGCCATCAAGGACAACTTTTGCACGAAGGGGGTTCGCACCACGTGTGGATCACGGATGCTGGAGAACTTTGTACCGACCTACGACGCGACTGTTGTCCAAAAGCTGAAAGACGCAGGGGCCGTCATTCTCGGGAAGACAAACATGGACGAGTTTGCCATGGGGTAAGGATGAAGCGTAGCAGCATCCTTGGTCCATTAACAGCCACTTTCTTCTCTCTAGAAACGGGACGACGGACTCCATATTCGGACCTACTAAAAACGTGTGGCGTTCCGGACTTCCGTACGCCTTGAAAGACTCAGAAGCTGGTAAATGCGCATATCATTTGAAAGTTAAGTGCAATTATTGGCACAAATTTTTTAAATGCAGAAACTGGTGGATTGGAAGATGGCGATTGGTTTGTCGCTGGTGGAAGCTCCGGAGGAAGTGCTGTTGCTGTGGCGACCGGATCTTGCTTTGGGTCAGTCGTCATCAATATTTCATTAAAATAATTGCTAATAAGGGAAATGATACCCACAGGGCTTTGGGTTCGGACACAGGCGGTTCAACACGCAACCCTGCATCGTACTGTGGGCTGGTTGGGTACAAGCCGACGTACGGAATCCTGTCAAGACACGGCCTGATCCCACTGGTTAATTCGCTGGACGTACCAGGAATATTCGGACGCTCAGTTGAGGACGTTGCAGCCATTTTCAATGTCCTGAGAGGCCAAGACACACTAGATTCCACATCATGGGAACCGGTGGTAGACGCTAAAGATTCGTCCGATCCGGTCCATGTGGGAATTCCCGAAGAGTACCACTGCAACGGCTTGAGTCCCGAAGTGGTTTCAGAGTGGAGCCGAGTGTCCGATCTCCTGGAATCCAACGGAGCTCTGCTGAAGCGCGTCAGTCTGCCACACACGGAACACTCCATTGCATGCTACTCGGTGCTGAACCAGTGCGAGGTAGCAAGCAACATGGCAAGGTACGACGGGCTCAAGTACGGACACAGGGCCAAAGATGTGTGGGGCTCCACTGAACTTCTATACGCCACGACTAGGTCGCAGGGATTCGGCGATATTGTGCGGGGAAGAATACTCGCTGGAAACTACTTTCTTCTAAGAAGGTAACACACGTGCATGTTATGCAAAAGTACTCCAGCAATAATCTTTTCCTTCCGGTACAGCAACTACGGGAGGTATTTCGTTCAGGCAATGAGAGTTCGCAGGCTGATCTCGGACGACTTTCGGCGTGTGTTTGAGGCCGACGATGCTCCGGATGTCCTGTTGACCCCCGTCACTTTAAGCTCGGCACACAGACACTCCCTCTTCTCGCAGAAGGACTCGAGGCAGCACACTGCCGTTGAAGACTTCTGTACGCAGCCAGTGAATATGGCTGGACTTCCCGCCATCACCCTGCCTACAGGCCTGTCCCAGGAAGGGACACCTTTAGGGCTCCAGCTCATCGGACGCTTTGGGGACGACCTTACATTGCTCAGGGTCGCCCAGTGGGTTCAAGACATTGTGCAGTTTCCGCCGCTTTGTCTGCGGATGGGGCCAGACTGGTCATACTAGTGTCACGGCCTTTAGTCAATAAATGTTATAATGCTTTTTTACCTGAATACGATTTTGGATTAGGGAAGGGTCATAACCTAAATAACACATGGTATGTTTCATACAGGTTGTGTATTGCAACCTTTTACAATGTTTTCCAACGTTACATGATTCCTTACAACACTCAAAACCCCCCAAGAAACAAGCAACAGTTCTTATCAAGTATCAAAACTACCAGCCATTTTCGAGTCAAATAAAAATAAACGTGAACGTGTGGTCCCTCGTAGATCTGGAACCGTCAATGAACAGAAAAAAACAAACATGGGAGTCCAAATAATGAAGAGCACAAATAAAATTATAATGGTGTTTCAGTCGTCAAACTTGATTGAGTTAACCTCCGTGCTAATGTACCCTCCCTTGTAGCTTCCTCGCTTCTTCTTCGTCTTCTCGTGCCTGAAGTTCTTCCCCTTGACGAACCGGAGGGACTCGTTCGCCTTCTCACCCCACGAACCTCGGGCTCCTCTCTGTTGTTCATGATATTTACACAGCAAAAAATGGCAACAATGAATCAAAAGTGAGCACAGTAAAAATCGCAGCTGAAGAAACCCAGGCAAGAGGTCTAACGTGTATGTAAAAATAATGTAGGTTGTGCTCTTTGTAAATGCCACCGAGCAGATCTTAGCGCAGGTCGATTCGCTGCTTGCGGAAAAGAGCCATCGCAGACATCGTACACGTCGGCCAGAAGTCTAGTTGTAAAATTACGGACCATTTCAATGTGAAAACCACTCTTTTTGTCATGTCCACGGCTAAAACCTGCCCGGTGGCATAAAGCGGGCATAATTTAGTTTCTATAATTTTTCACCTATTCATCGAAGGTGGTCTTTTTGTTCTGACCCGTCCCTTCCGAACTGAAGCCTCCCTTGTCTCCGAATCCGCCTCCTCGTCCGCCAAATCCACCACCGCCTCGTCCACCAAAACCACCGCCTCCTCTCCCTCCGAAACCGCCACCTCCCCTTCTGTCACCAAATCCGCCTCCTCCTCCCCTCCCTCTGAAACCGCCGCCCCCACGCCTGTCTCCATAACCACCACCTCCTCCTCTCCTATCTCCGAAACCGCCTCGTCCACCCCTGAATCCGCCGCCTCCCCTCCCTCTGAACCCGCCACCACCTCCTTCCTCATCGTCTCCGCCACCAAATCGGTTGCCCCTGAATCCGCCACCACCGCGGCCTCCTCTGAACCCGCCGTCTCCATCAGAATCGCGCCTGAAGCCGCCTCCGCCTCGTCCACCCCTGAATCCGCCACCACCACGTCCTCCCTTCCAGCCGAAGCCAGCACGGGGCGAGCGGTTGTCGTCACCTTCCTCTTCCTCCTCCTCATTGTTGCCCTCATCCTACAAACAGAAAAGCAGCCCTTGTCATGCTTGGACTAATTTATTGATCCCAAATGGCACATTGTTACACAACCATGCTCTGCTGCTGCCCACAAAACAAAAAAGGGGGGGGTGGTGTCGGACTGAAATGATGAGGCCAACAATGAGGAAGGCTGCACCACTCTTGCCTGGGTTTAATCGGCATACCTACGCTACGACATTGTTACCTTGGCGTCAAAGGAGTTGTCGGCTAGCCTTGGGTCGATCTCCACCTCCTCGACAACCACACGTCGGAATGGCTCAGGTTTCCCTCCAGACTATTGGGTGCGAGCCATTGTCAATAGCGGAACAATGGTTGTGGGCAGCAATAACAAAGCATGGCATCCCATCCAAAAAAAAATTGAAGGAATCCATATTGCAATTACCTTCTTTACTTGGAATCCGTTCATTGCGGCCTTCTTCGGCTTCTTTGCAGATGGCTCGTCTTCATCTTCAGATGAGTCTGAACTCTCCTTCTTTACTGGCGTCTTCTTGGCTGGAGCTAATAATAAGACAATTAGCTTACTCTGATACCAATGCTACGTTAAAATCGCGGCACACTTACTCTTAGCCTTGGGCTTCTCTTCCTCTGAAGAGTCCTCCGAGGACGATTCCTTCTTGGCAGCCGCCTTCTTTGCAGCCTTGGGAGTGGCTGCCTTCTTCGGTGGTGGCTCATCCGAGCTATCAGAATCTGAGCTGCTCTCCTTTGCGGCTGCCTTCTTCGGCTGAGCCTTTGCAGGAGTGGCCGCCTTCTTTGCCGCTGGTTTCTCGTCTTCCTCTGAGCTATCGTCCGAGCTGGATTCCGCCTTCTTGGGGGTGGCCTTTGGAGTCACCTTTGGGGCTGCGGCCTTCGCAGCAGGCTTGTCATCTTCCGAGTCCGACTCCTCGGAGCTGGAGTCACTACCCTTCTTGGCTGCAGCCTTTGGTGTCACTTTAGGAGTTGCTCCCTTTACAACTGCAGCCTTTGGAGTCACCTTGGCGACACCCTTCTTGGGTTTGTCATCTTCATCTGAATCGCTACTCGATTCTTCCTTCTTGGCAACAGGCTTCTTGGCAACGGGCGTGGCTGGTTTCTTAGCAGCCGGCTTGTCATCTTCATCTGAAGAATCGTCAGATGAATCGTCCGACGACTCTTTTGGTGCGGCTTTTGGTGCAGGCTTCGGCGACGCCTTTGGAGTCACCTTAGGTGCCGCCTTGGGTGTAGCCTTGGGTGCGGGCTTGTCGTCTTCAGAGTCTGAATCCTCTTCGCTGGAGTCTGATGCCTGCTTCTTCTGCGGAGTCTTCACGACCGGTGGTGCAGGCTTGGCCTGAACCTTCTTTGGAGGCTCATCCTCCGAGTCGCTCTCGTCTGAACTGCTGTCAAAGAAACTGAGTTCAGAACACTTAAAACTCAATTGCATATAATTGCAAGCCAACTTTTTCCACACATTGGCAACCTGCTTTTCCTCCACCGCACGAAAACCCTACCTTTCCTGCTTGGCAGATGGACGCTTTGCAGAGTTAGCTGCTGCCTTTGGTGTGGCGGCAGGTTTGACAGGAGTTTTCTTCGGCGATGCAGCCTTCTTGGGCGGTGCATCGTCCTCGTCTGAACTGCTGCTGCTCTTAGCGGCCTTCTTGGCGTTTGCTTTCGGCGTTACTTTCGGTGTAACCTTTGCAGGTCCGTTCATGGCCTTCTTTTTAGGCTCCTCATCGCTGGAATCTGAGTCAGAGCTGGATTCTTCCTTCTTCGCCTTCTTGGTCTTCTGGATATATTCCTGCGACAACCGGCGCTTCTTTGGTGAGTTCCTGCAAAAGCATCATGTCGTTACAACACCGCCGCAAGCACCAAGGAGCCAATACTTACGACTGGTAGAACTTGTAGACATCCTGTATACTAGGCGAACCATTGGTTAATTCAGTCTGAAACATTAAACACACAATGTGGTAAAACAAACTTGCAACACTGATAACCGTTGCTGTATGAGATAAGCACCGCTGGTCCAAAGATCCATTTGCAAGTTTGAACATGAACAAGGCAAACCAAGTCAGCGTGATTATGCGGTTAAAATATCTAAATGAAAATATATTGCTTCTATCGTTTGCTCCATGTACTACAGTGGGCTTTATGCTCGATTTTTCCTGGCTTTTGCAGCGGAATTGAGCATCAAAATCGTTCATATTTGTAATATCCTTCCCGCATTGTTAGCTCCTTGCAACAATGCAGGCCTCTCTATTGAAGTGTCTGCTACCCTTCCAATAGGCTTGGTCGTCGCCCCCGTGGCCGCCCCTGGGGCCACAATCAGGGTGGGGGGCCACGTGCCAGATTAGGCCTAAGAATAAACTCACCGCGTTGGTTTTCTTCCTGAACGTGTCTGCCAGATCGCCGCATCGCTCTTTGAGATACTTGTAGACCAGGGCGGGTATGCCCACGTCCTCTCCAACGGAAGCCATTCTCTTCGAACTGGAACTGCGACTATTTTTTCTTCCGAACAAACGGACTAGAAAACGGCGTGGTCTTCTTCACGTTCGACAGAATAAAAAGTGATGCTGTTCTCTCTGTGGGGGGGAGGGGGAGAGGGTGGGAGGGTAGAGCGCGTCCGAATACAACGTTCAGGGCTGATGACGTCACCAGGTGTATGCTATTGGCATGGAGGATATGTGGCAATGGTGGATTCGGACTAGCCCGATCCGGTTATAGACTCGCTCTCGTCGAAACGGCGTGTGGCGTGCCTGCGTTTGCAACGACTGGCAAGAGGTCAAGCTGGCCGGCGGGCCTAGGAAGCATGGCCAGCATTGAAATCATAATTTTATGCAATAAATCGGCCAGCTAATGTCGGCTACATCAATTATTAATGAAATCATGCACATTTTTACGACTAAAGCGGCCTGAACGTTCCATCCATATATTTAGCATGACCACAGCACACCACAGCATGACAATCAATGGTAACAGTGCAGTCACATTAAATCATATTAGTTAACCAATTAAATGTGTGTAGTTAAGCTCAATTAATTCGGATTTCATTGAAAAACCGTATAACTTATTTGTAAACTAATTGTGATATATATACACTGGTGGCAACATTGGGAGTCGGCGGTGGGATGGGAAAACAAATGACTGTCGGCAAAATTGGAACAAGGGGTCAAAGATGGCGGCTTCTGAGGATATGGAACGTTTCGACGCGATGCTTCTTGCGATGGCCCAGCAGCTGGAAGGAGGCGTACAGGAGGTTCGTAGCAGGGTATCAGGACATTCCATGGCTGGGGAAAAAAAGAAAGCTTGGCTGTTGTACAGGGTTGGAATTTCGAAAAAAATTATGGTCGAATGTTCTGGAAGGATCGAGAACATGTGACATTTTGTAGCTAGAATTTAATTAATATTTCGAACAATAATTGTCAATTTTTCTATTACAGCTGCTGGACATTCTGTTTAATTTCCTGTCGCGAAAGACTGACTTCTACACTGGTGCGCCGGAGGGAACGGCTGAGAAGGTGTGGCAATATTTTCAGTTTTTGGTCATGAACGGCTGTCTGATTCCCTGCGCAATTTTAGCTTGTGTTAGAGAAGTTCCGGAAGTACGATAAGGTAAAGGAGGAGGCGGCGGCCAAGAAGAAGGCAGAGAGGGATGAGGCAGAGCGGAAGAAGAAGGAGAGGCAGCAGAAGAAGCAGGAAGAGGAGGAAAAGTTAGCAGAGGAAGAGAGGAAGCGGAAGGAGCAGGAGATGATGGAACGTGATAAGCAGCCGAAGATTAAGGAGCTGACCGAAGAAGAAGCTCTGCAACTTGAGGCCGAACTTGCAAAGGCAAGCTCTTGTATAATTCTGAGCAACCAAAGTTCGGTTATGACATCTGTTTATTATAGGAGAAGAATGGTGGTGATGAACCGCCGTCGGCAGAAGGTTCTGGCGATAAGGCGACAAATGGGGACGCAGCAGCCGAGGAGGAAGAGAGCGAGGAGGACAAGAATAAGCTGAAGCCAAACGCAGGCAACGGTGGAGATCTCCCGAACTACCGCTGGACTCAGAGTCTCTCTGAGTTGGAGGTCAGGATCCCTCTTAAAGCGGGCTTCAAGGTCAAGTCGCGTGATCTCAAGGTTCAGATTGAGAAGAAGCGGATCTACATCGGGATCAAGGGGCAGCCTCCAATCTTAGACGGGGACTTCCCACACGAGGTGAAGATTGAGGATTCCACCTGGGTGCTGGAGGATCAGTCCTCAATCTTGCTTACCATTGACAAGGTCAGTTAGGTCAATTTTGTGAGTGCTTCAAATAATTAACGGTCTTGTCCATATGTAGGTAAACAAAATGGAGTGGTGGAGTCAGCTGGTGACCACAGATCCAGAGATCAACACCAGGAAGGTCAACCCCGAGCCTTCAAAGCTGAGCGACCTCGATGGGGAGACGCGTGGACTGGTGGAGAAGATGATGTACGACCAGAGGCAGCGGGAGTTGGGGCTGCCCACAAGCGAAGAGCAGAAGAAGCAGGATGTGCTCAAAAAGTATGTCGATTGGAATTCGCACAGGTTACCACACCAAATTGTGCGCATGAGTAACTAATCATTTCCCTGCGCTTTTTAAAGGTTCATGGAGCAGCATCCGGAAATGGACTTTTCCAAGTGCAAGTTCAACTAACGTGTTTCAAGTGATAGAATTGTTTCTGATTTTTATAACATTCTCATCTGCTGCCTTTTTTTTTTTCTTTGTGGACACGTACGCAATGCAATGGACAATTTCGTTTTCATGTTGTCTGAATGAGTGGGCATTATTTTTCCTCCGTTTTGTATCATGATGTATCAGTGATTGGTTAATTACACTTGTCACCTTGCACAAACCTGTTGTTTATTTACAAAATTGTTTGGTTTTACAGAGGTTGGGTCGATATTCGACCCAAGAATGTTTTTAAGTTATGTTTGACGTGAGGATCCGGGAGACGGTTCCGGCGATTAGTAGCCAGCTGGCTAGTGAGACGGCCCCTGGTTGGCCCGTGGGCCAGGAGAGGAACGTGGATAGAGGCTGCAGCCAATTCGGAGGCAGAATCAGAACCGGCTGGTCGCCTATCATCCACAGCAGAATCACCAATATCACACCCTGCAACAGGGATTTGTATGTCACAATTGAGCGACTCAGAACCGTCAGGAGTACGTACCGTAAGGGCACGAAGACCATAAGTGATTCCGATCTTCAACTTGGTGAAGGAAGTCAAGCGCTGGTTCACTATTTTGAGAGAAAAAACCGGTTATAGTCGGTACGTCAGCAAATGTAAGTGTCGTGTACACATGCCTTGATTTCCAAGCTCCTCCAGCATCTTGTTGACTTTCCGCTGGATCTTCGCGTACTTGGCAAACTCATCCACCATTGAAATTGTGGCCATCTCTGCCTGCAGGTCAGTTATTTGCCGTCTGAGGTGCCGCTCCTGCTCGCTCTCGCTGCACCAGAACTGGACCACCTGAAAAAAATTGCAACGTTTGCTTCATTCCGAAAAAAAAAAGGGGGAACAAAAAAAATCGGATTCCTTCCAGAGAGTTCCTTACGATTTTGACTAGGTACGGGATGAGTGCGCTGATGAAGCTGCAGGCCGTCACCAGGAACAGCATGGCTGTCCTTCTTTTTAATAATTTAAAAAATGGCTGCGGTTTATTCGAATTTAAACCAAACGCTCAAGAACTTTTGGGCTGCAATTCGGCCGCCATCTTGGAAAAATCTCCTAGACAAGTCGACGCCAATTGGTTCTGTGTTCTTCATCTGTGTTTATAAAATTAGCATATTTTAAGTATCTAGTAGCAGTGTATACGGCTATTAAAAATGTGATGTTGATTTATTGTAGATTTTCCCATAATTTAATTGCGGATTTGTACATTGTGAGCGTACCGACCGGGCGGTATGATACACGCCCGCGGTCAACCCTTTCATCTGGACCATACCGTGCAAGTCATAATCCGGCTCACTTTCGTACTGGTTAACGTGCCGAACATACTATGTGTTAATGCAGCCGCAATTTGCGCAATTACTGTAGTTTATTCAGGTCGTATCATGAGAAATATATCCCGGTTTTGCTTAACTTTGACCGCCATTTCTTTCTCATACCCCTATAGTCTTTAGTTTGCAACCCGTGCGACATCTGTTGAGTGACTCTGGAACCACTTGCAGGCTTTGCCCCCTCCCGCTCCCCGCCTTCACTTGCACCCCTCCCTCCCCTCCCTAAATCCGCTTTGCCTCTACTTCGATAAAATAGTGTCCAGTGAAGTTCGGGACAGGTCTTTTTTCACCTGGACAGCGGGACAGCAGGACATGCGGCGATGTACGCTGACTGAGGTGTAGAGAGGCGTATTTGGTGGTTGGTTGGTTGGCACTGGGGGCAGAAACCAGGGGCGAATCCGGGGTGGGGGCGGGACACGGGGGCGGGGGTGGGGGGCTGGGGGGAGGGAGGGGGGGAAGAATAAAATAGAACAGTCAAGCACTTGACAGTAAGACAGAAGAGTAGTGAACGACAGTGTGTCGTACAGAGAGTGTTCGGCAGAGGAAAAGTCAATTATGAAGAGGAGGAATGCCGAGTGTGGGAAATTCAGGAGGCCGCTGAAAAGGAGCAAGATCACCGACGGGATTTACGGAAGGTGCATCGCAAATGTTGTCTTGTCCCAACTGTTCGTTTGTTCGATACAAATTGTTATTGACTACATGAGGAACTACTATAATAAGAGTCTAAGAGGCGTGACGTAATCTGTGTTTTATTATCTGACATGTGCAGGTTGACACGTTACTGAAAACCACGTGTTAGGTAATCACACATGGATAACACAGCGTCATGTAATTCATAAATCGTTTTGTGAAAGAAATAATTTATTATTATTGCATGACTTTCTTTTGCGTGCAGTACAATGTCAGTTTTTCAGGTTCACGATTGGTTGATTAAATGTTAAGGCCGAAACACAAAACGATTTTGCGGCAGCAGCAAACGCGTGCCCCGCCAATTATTATTAATTATTGGCAATAATAAATATAAATAATAAATATGCCGCAACGCGCACCGTTTGCCGCGCGATATTTTTTTTGTGAAATGGCCTTTAAAGTAAATTATTCAATAATGTAATAATGGATTTACCTCTAATTAGAAGGGGTGATTTCCAATAGGATGCATTGCAGGAATGGTACATAATAGTTGGTTCAATGAACTTTTTGAAGGCAAATATAGTGCACAAATTTTTTTGCATAATTATTGAGAGCCAATTCTTACCACTCAAAATATCAGACACTGTTTACATCTGGGTATTGTTGCTGTAGGGAGCATGGCTTCAGGTGGCAGCCAACATGTAGCCGCCTCATTGTAAAATGCTAATAACCGGCGTACATCCATTGTGTTCGAGAGTCATTGATACCAAGCACATGGCACAAGGTGCACGGTTCTGCTTGGGAACACTTTGTATACAACTCGAGTCATGTTGAGGTGAATTAAAGGCTTCCACTTGTGCTATTTTTAGTGATGACATTAGAGGTCGTCACAAGCGCTAGATTCTGTGAGTGTTAAGGAGAGATTACCGTAAATGTATGCGTAAAATGAGGTCACGGAAGCCAGGTTTAAAAAAAATAACGATTTTTCTAATGTAACGTTATCAACAATGCAACAGTACTAATGCGATTTTTCTGCTTTTCAGTACGTTGCTGTACTTCAAGTTCCTCCTGTTATGGGCTCTGGTCCTGTTGGCAGATTTCATTCTGGAGTTTCGTTTTGAGTACCTGTGGCCGTTCTGGCTGCTCCTGCGCAGCGTGTACGACTCTTTCAAGTACCAGGGTCTGGTGAGGAACTTGTTGTTGCTGACACTTGTTGCTAATTTGGGTTAGTATGACAATAATTTTTTTTTTTTGTTTCTCGTTTTCCCCAGGCCTTCTCGGTGTTCTTTGTGTGCATCGCCCTCACGTCGGACATGATCTGCTTCCTGTTTGTCCCTGTCCACTGGCTGTTCTTTGCAGCCAGCACGTACGTTTGGGTGCAATACGTGTGGCACACGGACAAGGGGGTCTGCATGCCCACAGTGGTCCTCTGGCTACTCTTTGTCTACATTGAGGTTGCAGTCAGGTTGAGAGATCTCAGACACCTGCCCTTCCATCTTGACCTCTGCAGGCCATTTGCGGCCCACTGGTAAGAATCGCATCAACATGGCGGGATACATAAACTAAACGTGTCTCTTTTCGCAGTATTGGCTATCCGGTCGTAACTTTAGGTTTCGGCTTCAAGAGTTACGTGAGCTATCGCATGAGATTGGTAAGTTTTCTGATACGAGTTAATTGAATGGTTCTCCTCCGTACGGTCTGTAATTTTCTGATGTTTTTCCAGCGGCAGCAAAGAGAAGTGGCGCGGGAGAATGCATTTTATGTTCAACTCCTCCAGGAAGCGATTCCGTCTGAGGAGCTCCAGCCCTTGGGGCAAACTTGTTCTTCTGTCCCTGCCCCTGGTTCTGCCCCTCTTCCGCCCTCAATCTCCTCCTCCGCCCCTGCTTCCCCATCTTCTTCTTCCCTCTCGTCGTCCACGTCTGCCCAGCAGCTCTCTTCCTGTAATCCTTCCTCTTCTGACCGCCGCACGTCGAGGTCCACGTCCGGCAACCTAGGCGGAGCGTCTTCGTCCGGCAACCACCACCACCATAACGAGGGGTCGCCGGACACGACGCACTCTTCCCACAGCCATAGCCACAGCCATAACCACCACGTAGTCAGTAGCTCGGGGAGTGCCAGCAGCAGCAGCAGCAACAGCTCCAGCGTGGGCAACCTTGCTTCCACCAGCAACGTCCCTAACGGCGGCCCAGTCTTAATCGGCGCTTCCTCCAGGTCGCATCGGAAGGATAAGTGCGCCCATATGAACGGGGTGGTCCATTCGGAGGCGGCCGAGACGGAGGGGAAAGGGGGCAAAGGAGGAGGAGGAGGGGACGACGAGGAGGGAAGCAGAAGAGGCGGCGGGAAGGACGGGGGAGGGAAGAAGGCTGCCGTCTCTGGCTCCAACTCTTCCCAAGTTAAAGAGAGAAAGGGCGGCGGGAAGAAGGAGGCGGCCAGTAGTACTTCACAGCAGCAACAGCAGCAACAACAACAACAGCAACAACAGAAGGACGAGTACTGCCAGAGGTCCGTCTTGTTTAATTTGTATATTACAACTAACGCAGCAGAAGTTTTTTAAATTAGTTTTTCAGGTTACAATAGCTATTGATAAGTATAGCAGCGAGAAGTGCATTACGAAAATATTAGTTCCGTCACTGTTGAATTGCGAAAGTTTCTAACAAGTTGATGAGTTAATTGAAATCATCCTAACACTGGAATGAACGTGTTGATTAAAATCTTGTTTGTTCTGCGGTTTGGTGGCCTTAGGGCAGCTGTGGGGTTCATTTTACTTGGCCTAACAATTGGCGTTAATTGAGACTGACATAATGATTCGCAGTCTGAAATTACTTTGCTAGGGACATCTGTGCCTGTCACAAATGACGGACTGAGTGGATCAAGTGCCTTCGATTTGAGGGGCCCGCAATGGGGTTGGATTGCAGCTGGCCACTTCATTACAGTTTAGGAAAGACAATGCAACAGGTGTTGCATTAAAAGTATGATTTTGAATAAGTTCAGTTGGATTATCTAAATGTTGGAAGTACTAGTAATTTACTTTGGGCAAATTGCGCAAGTGTAGATTCGCTTTATTTGAAATCGGAAAATGTCATAATATTGAATGCATTTGCTTCCTTGGTGTTTAGGATCGTTGCAAATGGGTCGGTTGTAACTCTGGCGGTGTTTAGAGCCCTTTTGATAAATTACCTCCCCCTCTTATTACATAATACACTCAGGTGTTCCAAGTATTGATTGCTAGTTGAAAGGGGAGGTATTGTTCAGAGGAATAAGCCGGTGAAAAGTTATGCAAGGCTTTATGGATCTTTTGCATCGGCCTTGTAAGCATTTTCGCAAGACTATTGTAGCCATGATAAGAGCAAAAACATTCCCTTCAGTGAAAAAAAAGGGTGGTAAGACCTCCGCGGCGGAATAAACAAGGCAGGCGCACGTAAGACCTTCACCAATTGGTCTTACGTGCGCCTGCCGCGTTTCAGTACTTTCATTCCGCCACGGAGGTCCTGCAACCTTTTTTTTCACTGAAGGGAATGGTTTTGCTCTTATTTCAGTTCTTTTTTTAAACCCCTTTGCAATACCAGCTATACCGCCATCGCTTAGGTTGTCGCTTGCAATTACTCTCAAGATAAGGACAAGATGTTTTACAACTAATAACAGCTACAGTGATATACTGTATGTATCATATTATACTAACATGTTTATGCTCTACACTACAGTCTGCACTATGAATGTATTGGAGACAATTTTCGTCACGGGGAAGTCCCTGAAATGATTTTCGCAGAGATAGTCTTCAAAAATACGAAAGTCGAGTGCTACCAGCCAACGGTTAGTCTGATTTAATTGCCTCCGTCCGTCGCATCTGAAAACTCCCAAACTTCCTTAATTTTCGCGACATGCGACGATTTCAGCAAATCAGTTTGTCTTGCACCTTTCTCAAGGTAGATATTCCGCATATACTGTAGCATAATTTAATAATTAAATCAGCTTAAGAGTTGGCTGGTAATACCTGGCGATGGCAATGGCGATATAGCAGGTAGCGAAGGGGTTAATGGTACACTTGAATCCAGATAAAACAAACTTCAAGAGACTGCGGAAAAAGTTTGTTTATAACCGAGGTCTGTTATAGCCAAATCGTCACGCAACGTAAACATAAATTTCTGCTTTCAATATGGCTGCAATATGCACTACTACAAGACTACATACCGATTAATGAAATCTGTCAAAAATGCAATATTAGCTCACCCGAAAATGATGAAGGACCAAAATATCCGAAGTTGCATTTGTATTATCAAGTCGAGACACATGTCCATTTTTTGAAGGGTCTAGTAATGTGATTTTTATTTGTCAGGCTTGAGGGTGAGCTTCGCCGCCTGAGGTCAGACGTGCAGTCCCTCCGTTCGTCAGAGTCTGACCTGCGTTCCCAGTTGAGTCAGTCTGGGAGCGTGGAGAAGGGTCTGAGGTCGGAGATGTCGTCCTTGAGGCACGAGCTGGAGTCGGCCCAGTCACGGATCTCTTCCCTCCAGTCTGGCCGCTGCCAGGACAAGCAGTCTCTTCAGCAAACAGAGAGGAGGCTGGCGGAGGAGAGGAGGATGAGGCAGCAGGTGGAGGCCCAGCTGGCGCAGGAGAGGCGGCACAGGAAGGAGGACCAGGCAACTGCGGCACAGGCCCAGGCCCAGGCAGCTCAGCAGGCAGCACAGCAGGCGGCACAAGCTGCAGCCAATGCTGCCAATAACAAGTGAGTCGTCTCTGCTCACAGCCGCTACAATTTGTACTCACATTTGTCTATTGTCAGATTGGAGTGCTCTGATAATTGCCGCCTGCGCCGGAAGGACCTGGAGTGTGAGAACAAACAGTTGAGGTGTGAGCTGCGGCGTTCAGAGGAGGCCCTCCTGATGTCGGAGCGTGAGGCCATGGCCCTGCGGCAGTTCAAGGAGAACCAGGGGGGCGACACAGAGGTCCTGCTGAACGCCTTGTCTGCCATGCAGGACAAGACCTCACATCTGGAGACCTCTCTCTCCGCCGAGACCAGGCTGAAGCTGGATCTCTTTTCCGCCTTGGGGGAGGCCAAGAGGCAGCTTGAGATCAGAGACAGTCAGTACACATTGCGTGTTGTTGATCTGCAGTCATGGAGTTAACATCTGGTTTAATATTTTCCAGGCCTGATCTTGTCCAAAGAGCGCGAGGTGGAGGAACTGAAGGCGAAGATTGCGGAGGTTCTGGCGGTGATGCCGTCTGCGTCTCACCACGACCTTCTTTATGCGCCAAACAAGCTACTTATGGGGGGAGGCGGTGGAGGGGGAAGCGGGGGGGCGGACCACCCTTCTTCCTCCTCCTCCGTCTCTTCTCACTCGCAGTCCCCTTGCGTTGGGGTGGTGGTGGGAGGGGGCAGGAGGTCCAACCCTGCCTCTCCGCCACCGGGTGTCGGGACGGGAGGGATGGTGGGCGGAGGGGGGGACCCAGCCGCATCTGCGCTGGATCCCAACGCGACTGCTTACACTCCCAAGACACAGGGGATGTTGGGTCAGTCCGACTAACACGGGCTGTGTCTCTGTCGAGTGATTGTCTCACCTTCTCCTTCCCCACACGTACACACACAAAACACATGCCCCCTGAATTGTGGTTCAATGGTTAAGATGGATAAAGTCATTTCCCCTCCTCCTCCTTCCCTCCTGCATCCCTCCAACCCTTGACCTTTGTCCTGACCCCTCCCAGTGTGGCCCTCTCTTACATGTGGCTCAAAATAAAGGGCTGATCATCCCCAACTTCATTCTCATCTACAAGAATTCTGTCTTGCTTTTTTCAATCACCCTTTACCTCCCATCGTCAATAAAGGTTACTGCTAGTCTCGATTCAACCAGAGAACAGCTGCAGTGATGTCGGCAGTGAAGCTAACGATATTATTATGACCTTATGACAATGTTTGGAACAAAGAGTTCTACTATGATATGCAGTAGCAGGTTACCCAGTGTTGCCTGGTATGTTGGGGGTGCTGGTAGGGGTACGTATGTTTTAGGAAGTTTGTTTGGTCCCTTTGGCGCACCGCCCCTGAAATGAGGGCATATTATTTATTATTTATTATATATTATTTATTATATATTATTTATTAGCAATCCCACCACATTCAGACTCATTCGAATTTCCCGGCAAAGACCGGCAGTTTTCACCCTCTTCTCGCCAGATGTCCTCACACTCTACTGCCTGTAGTCCAGCCTACTAGAATATTATTATGACATCATTGGACGTTCCAATGAACGTGTGACAGGTGCTCTTCGTTTGCCCCCCTGGTTCTGCCCCGTGTTCTGCCCGCAGTGTGCCGGAAAAGGAAGTCCGTTGTTCGGGGTAGACCGGCGGCAAGACCAGGTACAGTATGCGTGCAGTAGAGTGACTGACGGGGAGGGCTGCAGCTTCTTTCTCCCCACCACAACTCAAAAGCCACACTTTTTCCATTCCTGTGTGTGCTGTACACTTGTTTCATTCCAGCACAGCTCCAGTGGGTCGTCTCAGTCGTGTGCTGGACATGGATCAGGTGGGAGGGAGCCAGGAGGAGGAGGATCGGAGGAACGAACAGCTGAGTCGATGGCTGCGGGAAGAAGAGAACGACATTCGCTGCCAGGAGGACAGACGCTTGACCTACATCCAGCTCTCCGCCAAGAAGGAGAGGCATCGATTAAATCAATATGGAAGGAGACTCGAGCAAACGTGTGACTGCCTCTCCCAGAAGGTGTTTCGAGTGCCCCGTCCATCCCCGGAGGAGGCAGAATGCTTGTCCGTTGAGATCTCGGACTTTCTTAAGGAACTGGCCTGCGCACAGAAAGAGTCAGACCATTTTTCGAAAGAGAGAAGCAAGTGGCTTGCTCTGCTCCAGCAGGATCCCGCCACACTCCAGCCAGAGAAGCGTCGCCTGTGCGTGGCCCTCCTGGACTCCCATGGCAACATAAGGGACATCACACCAGCACCAACCACAAACAATCAGAAGTTGGGATTGGCACAGGGAAATGAGGATGGGCAAGCAGGCCCTTCTCGCATTGAGCAGGAGAGCCAAGCCAATGTGGAGGTAATTATAATTAAATGCAGTTAACCATTTCAGGGACATTGTTGCCAAGTGTAAAGCAGTGCTTCTCAAACTGTGGGTCGCGAACGTTTTATGGTTGACTCCGGATATAACAGCCTTGGGTATAGTAGACTTTTGATTGTAACAGACTCGAACGCTCGGACGCTTCAGCACATTTTCACCAATCCAAAAAGGCTTATACACGTGTAAACTGGGTCTCAGAGGAATGAGGCTAGGCAGGCGGCTTCAAGTTACCATGCACCGGAATTTAACGAGGTTCGACGTTTCTTGCAATTGGCTGCATTTTTCATAGCCATTTTATTCTGTAAATACTATTATTTGTTCATGTCTGAGTGTGCACAAGTCTGAATCTATGTAAGACCAGAGTAGAGGTAAATCAGGGGCTGGCTGTTTATGTCACAACAATGTATCCATTCATTCATTCTAGAAAGGGACAGCTGATGAAACAACGTCTACGGATGACTTGGATGGATATGGATTTATGAAGCATGATGCCACAGACGGACACCATGAAGGTATCATTGTAGGGTTTTAATGGCAGCTGTTTCTTGCAAGGGCTTACCAATAGGACACAGCTAATGATGATGAAATTACGTTGAACATACCCTTTTCTGCCTTTGCCATCCTCCAACCTGATATTATATCCTTCTCATTGGGACACAACTGTGGGAGTAGATGGAAGAAGTTTGTTTGAAGCTGTCATTCTGGCACGGCCACAGGGCTTCGTGGCAACAGCACAAATGATTTCTACTTGTTCCCGTGGAGCACCCACTAGGTTTTTAAAGAAAACAAATGATCCATTCCGAAACAAACGCCTGGACCACCAAAACAAACGAAAACAAACGATTCATGTATATAACCTGTAACCTGTATTATAAATGGGCCGGGCCAGCTTCACGGACATCATGTGTTATGATGTTCACTAACATTATCAGAAAAGTTAATGAAATGGGAGAACTCTGTTCCTTCTGTGGAAACCGTGAGGTCTTATCACTAGGCTCTTATTTTAGGTGCTGCAAATGGTGCTTTGATGGAGAGCACCAATGAGCTTGGTGATGGTTTGAAGAAAACTTATGCGGGAAGCAGTAGCTCAAGTGAGAATGGGATGAGTGGCAACAACAGTCAGCTGGCCAGGTCTTTGTGGGAATCAAGATTTGGGTTTTGCAAGGAAGAATGACTGATAACATGTCGTTTCAGGAAGAGGTCTTTGAGTTCAGATAGCCTAGAGGACTCGGGAAGTGGCAGCAAGCAGGCCAGAATGAATGAGGAAGCAGAGGACGGAATCAATTGTGCTGACGACAAACCTGAGCTATGTAACTTC